>MU260177.1:147500-150000 GCA_020310875.1 Ceratopteris richardii | reverse complement strand
TGTCTGATTTTTCTGATGAATAGAGAAGTATCTGACTTGCTCATGACAAACCCTTGGTCTTGAAGATAAGTGGTTAATCTGTGATTCCATGCCCTATGTGCCTGCTTCAATCCATATAAAGACTTTTTCAATTTGGAAACATATGTTACCTTCTTAGGGTCCTCATAGCAAGGAGGTTGTGACATATATACCTCCTCTAAAATCCATCCATTCAAGAAAGCATTCTTGACATCCAATTGGTACATATTCCAATTTTTTGATGCAGCCACATTAACCAACACTCTGATAGTTGGCATCTTGGCCACAGGAGAGAATGTCTCTTCATAGTCAATGCCTTGGGTTTGTGCAAAACCCTTGGCTACCAATCTGGCTTTGTACCTATTAATTGACCCATCAAAATTTCTTTTAAGTTTATAGTCCATCTAGATCCTATTACCTTCATGGATTCCTTCTTGGGTACTAACTCCATGTATCACTCTCCTTGAGTGCTTCAATCTCCTCATCCATAACTTCTTTCCATTCTGTCTTGGTTATGGCTTCTTCATATGATCCTGGTTCTTCAACTGACAAATCTTTGGCAAGATAAACAGAGTGTTTAGTAACAAGAGATGTATCATACCCATATCTGATAGGTTTCTTGCTCTCTCTCTGTGATCTTCTGATTGACTGATTTGAAGATTCAGGTATGTCTTCAAGCTTCTTCATCTTCATTTTGCCCTTGGACTTCCATGCCTTGAACTCTTCAAAGTTGATAGTGTCTTCATCATCTAAACTTGAGTCTTCATTTTGAGTAGGTTCTCATACCAAGAATCATTTTCATCAAAGACAACATCTCTACTCACCATGAATCCCTTATTGGAAGGGTTATAAAACCTATATCCTTTTTTATTTAGATCATATCCATTAAAGATGCACTTCTCAGCTTTTGGGTCTAGCTTACCTCTTATCTAAGAAGGAATGTGTACATATGCTACACATCCAAATATCTTGCAATGGTCTAGTGAGGGTCTCTTACCATGCCATGCTTCATAGGATGTCATCCCATCAAGGGACTCAGATGGTAACCTGTTTATGAGGTAAGTGGCACTAGAAACACTCTCTGCCCATAGATAGTTAGGTAACCTTTTTTCATTCAACATAGACCTAGCTGTCTCAACAATCAACCTATTTCTTCTCTCAGCTACCCCATTCTGGTCAGGAGAATACCTTGTGGTGATTTCTCTTTTGATGCCTCTGTCCTGCAAGAAGTTTTTAAACTCATGGGAGAAGTACTCACCTCCTCCATCTGACCTTAGCCTCTTGAAATTTTTTCATGTCTGATTTTCCACAAGTGCAAGATATTTTTTAAAGCAATTAAACACCTCATCTTCATGCTTCATGAAGTACAATACAATCCACTTGCTATAATCATCAATAAAAGATACATAGTACCTTGATCCTGAGACTGAGGGGTCTTTGCTTGGTCCCCATACATCTGTATGAACAAGCTCTAGGTAGTCTTCATGCATGTAACCTTTCCTTGAGAAGGGTAACCTGTGAGACTTCCCAAATTGACAAGCCCCATACTTATAAATCATATGTTGCTTGGATACATTAGGTATTCCAAGCACACATTGGTCCCTGCATATTTTCTTCAAGGTTCTTTCTCCTATATGCCCTAATCTTTTGTGACAAATCTCAAGCTCTGAAAGTGTTTGATCTTTATAACTGTATAGTGCAATACTTCTAGCTCAAAAGTGAAAAGTCTACCGGATTTTTCTCCTTTAGCAATCCTCTTGAACCCATGTCTTCGATCCTCCACAAATGCTCCATGTTGGTTGAATCTAAACTGCAAACCTTTCTCCACAATCTCTCCAACACTCATCAAATTTTTGGTAATGGTTGGTACATAGAGTACCCTACTCAACAAGTTCTGATTTCCATCACAAGTCTGAACATTTCCAACTTTAACTACTGAGTGCTTGGTGTCATCACCTGTTTGTGCTTGGTGCTTACCTTTTGGTTCCTCAAGATCAGAGAGTAGTGCTATATTGCCAGCCACATGATTTGAGCATCCTGAGTCAATGTAGAATAGGTGGTCATCATTTTTACCTGGTTTTGAAGTCATTTCATGATTAGAAGAGAATCATCTTGCTCTTTTGTATAGTTGTTGTAGACCTTTTTGGATTTGAAACCTCCTTGGTAGTTGCCATTGTAGTTGTTGTTGTAATTGTTGTTGTAACCTTGGTGATGGTTGAATCTACCTCTTGATTGTGAGTATCCACCTCATCTGTAGTATGATTTGATAAACCACAAATATTGCATGGTGAGGAGTTATAGGATCTCCCCCTACCTTGCTTACCTCCTCTGCCCCTTCTCTTGATGACCTACCTCTCCCTGCATAGTTGGCTTGGGAGGTAGAGCCTTCATCTTCCACCTTCTTGGTCTTGCCTTTATCTTTAGACTTTTTATCTGTATATAGGGTAGAAGAGTTATTACCTTTGGATGTATCTCCATTCTT
>MU260177.1:125000-130000 GCA_020310875.1 Ceratopteris richardii | reverse complement strand
CTCAATCTCTTTATCCATCACCTTCTCCCTTAGAAAGTGATACTGAATCTCAATATGTTTAGTCCTGGCATGAAAAACAAGATTAGCAGCTAAATACAATGAACTCATGTTATCTCCATGAATAGCGGGTATACTCTGAGTAATATCAAAACTCTTCATGAGAGTCTTGAGCCATATTACTTCCTTTGCAGCTTCCACCATACCTTTGTATTGGGCTTCTGTAGATGACAAAGCAACTGTGTGTTGCTTCTTTGAACACCATGAAATTAATTTATCTCCCACATAACACAAGTATCCATAAGTTGATCTCCTATCATCACGATTACCTGCCCAATCTATATCACTATAAATCTTGATGTTTGTATCTGATGTAAAACCATAATACAAACCCTCTTTGAGTGTACCCTTAATGTACCTCAACACTCTTTGACCTGCAATCCAATGTTCTTTCCTAGGACAATGCATGAATTGAGACAATACTCCAACTGCATATGACAAGTGAGGCCTAGTTAAAGTAGCATAGATTAGACTACCAACCAAACATTGATATAACTTCATGTCCTTGAACTCTTCTCCTCCATATCTGCTCAATTTGTGATTCTCTTCCATTGGAGTAGGTGTTGCCCTGCAATTATTCATTTTAAACTTGATCAATAAGTTTTTCAAATACCTTTCTTGAGTTACATACACTCCATGTTGAGTGTATGAGATCTCCATGCCCAAGAAATATGACAAATCTCCCAAGTCATTGATCTTCAACTCTTTCTCCATTTGCTTCTTTTGGCCTTGAATGCCTATCTCATCTGTACCTATCTGCTATCTGCTTTAGATACTTGGAAACCAACTTCTTTCAAGAAGTTCAGAAGTCTATATTTCCATGCCCTTGGGGCCTGCTTCAAGCCATACAAAGCTCTCTTGAGCTTGCACACATGATTTGGATATCTTTCATCTCTGAATCCTTGTGGTTGCTCCATGAAAAGATCATCTGAAATATAACCATTTAGAAAAGCATTCTTCACATCTAATCGACATAATTTCCAACCTTTACATGTAGCAATGGCTTTGAGTGTCCTGATAGTTGTCATCTTTGCCACAAGACTATAGGTCTCATCATAATCTACACCATATGTCTGAGCAAAACCTTTTGCAACAAGTCTAGCTTTATACCTAGACACACTTCCATGTGCATACCACTTTGTCTTGTAGACCCATTTGCATCCAATGATCTTCTGACTATTTGGTTTAGGAACCAAATCCCATGTCTGATTCTCCATCAATGCATCATACTCTTCCTGCATAGATTTCTCCCAAATTTCCTTACCTTTTGCCTCTTCATATGTAGAAGGATCTTCATCTCCCTTTACCATCTACGCATAATCCTTGGTAGCCAAAAAAGAAGTGTCATAGCTATACCTTGTAGGTTGCCATTTGTGCCTTGATGACCTTCTAAGTTCTCCACTCCTTGAGGTTTCTGGTTCATCACATTCTGGATCAAATCTTGGCACTTCTTCAACTTCAACCTGTATTTCATTGTTCTCCTCTTCATCAAATATCTGAACCTTTGATTTACCTTTCTTTTGATTCACAACTTCTTCATCACCTGCATAAATATTGATTGTACCTGCATATCAAGTACCTTGGTCATGAAATGTAACATCCTTTGATACAAAAAATTGTTTTGTGGATGGACTCCACAACCTATATCCCATCTCCTTATCATCATATCCAATGAACACATATTTTTCAGCTTTGGGTTCCAATTTATGCCTTAATTGTGATGGCACATATGCATATGCCAAACATCCAAATACTTTGCAATGATCTAAAGTAGGTCTCTTACCCCACCATGCCTCATATGGTGTCATACCCTGCAAAGCTTTACATAGTAATCTATTAACCAAAAAAGTAGCTGCGTTTACAGCCTCAACCCACAAGTAATTTGGGCAATTTTTCTCCTTCATCATGGATTTTGCAAACTCAACAAGAGTTCTATTCCTCCTTTCTACTACACCAATTTGTTTAGGAGAGTACCTGCAAGTAGTTTCCCTTTTTATACCTGCATTCCACAAGTAATCACTGAACTCATTAGATTATTTGTTTAACTGGAAATGGAAGCTTGAAATGCAAATGGAATTTTTTAGAAAATTAAGCGATATTACAAGATTGCTAACGACCGAGCAAGAATTGATGGCACTTTGTGAAAATAGAGAAATATTCTCCCCCTCCATCTGACCTTAGTCTCTTCAACTTATGATTTGTAATTCTCTCTACATACACATGATAATGTTTGAATGTATTGAATACTTCTGACTTATCTTTGATCACATAGATAGTGATCCATCTGGTAGCATCATCAACATAAATCACATAATACCCTGAACCATTGATATTGAAATCCTTTGATGGTCCCCGCACATGTGTGTGTACCAAATCAAGCTTCTCTCAATACATAAAACCATGCTTGGAATAAGATTGCTTATGAGCCTTACCTAATTGACATGCCTCACATCTGTATGTCATATCTTGACTTGCAACATTAGGCAATCCAAGCACTGAACCATTATTAACCATATCTTTGATACCTCTTTCATTAAAATGTCCAAGCCTTTTGTGCCAAAGATCTAACTCAGAGATTTTATGTCGTCCATAAGTGAACAAGGCATGACCAACATTGCCTTGGATCTTCAATGTAAACAATCTTCCTTCTTTCTTCCCTGAAACAATTTGTTTATACCCATTGCTAGGGTCTTCCACAAACACTCCTTCATTAGTGAACCTAACTTCATAACCTTTTTCAACAATTTGGCCTACAATTATCAGATTCTTAGGAATTGTAGGAACATACAAAACCTTACTCAAGAGAGTACTTCCATCCTTAGCCTTCACTAATCCAATTGACTTCACATTATGCTTTGTATTGTCACTTGTTTGAACAACATGATTAGTTATCTTATTCTCCAAATCAGTTATCAAAGCTATGTTGCCACTCAGGTGATTGCTACACCCTGAATCAACGTAGAAGACTCTTTGGTCTTCACTTTGCCTTTCACAAGTTGCATTAATTATCAATGTTGAGTCCTCCTTCTGATCTGAAGCATAATTGTAGTAGGTATTGTTGTATTGTTGACTTTGGAATCCTCTACTTGCATTTCTTCCAAAGTAACCTCTACTACCTCTACCTTTGAAATTACCTCTTTGATTTCTGCCACCTCTTCCTCTTGAATTAAAATTCTGATTATATCCACCATTATTCTGAGTATTATGCCAACAGTCATTAGCTAAGTGATTTGTCTTACCGCAAATCCAACAAGCTTTAACTCCATCTTTATTACTCCTGCCTCTTCCTCTACCTTTGCCACCTCCTCTTCCTCTTAGGAAGTTGGCTTGGATAGTTGTACCTTCATCTTCATTTGCTTGTTGCTCCCTTTGATATTCTTCTTCTTATCCTTTGAATACAGTGCATGACCTGTACTCTTATCACTTTCAGCTTTGACATCCTACTCAAAGGTTAGCATATGTCCTAGCAACTGATTTAAATCAGGAGTGAAACGATCAAGTGATAATTCAGTAGACAAAATGAATGGCTTCCATTTGTCATCACCTCTTAAACCTGTAAGGATTTGCCTTACCAAATTTATCCTCCTCAATGTCTTCATCAATTGCTCCTAATGCATCTCCAATGTCCTTCATCCTTGTTACATAATCTCAAATGGATTGAGAGGCCTTCTTCTTGAATGTGGTAAATTGTGCCCACAAGGATGCCTTCCTTGACTTTGTGGTGTTTTGGAAATGCTCCTCCAAAGCATTCCATATATCACTTGCACTTTCAAGACCTCTAATGTGAAGTAGCAAGTAGTCATTAACTGTCATGTAAATAATGCTCCTGGCTTGAGCATCTTTCTTCATCCAAGTCTTCAAATCTGATAATTCTTCCCTAGTTGGAACACTAGGGTCTCTGAACTGAGGCTTTTCTTCTTCACCTGTGATATAACTTATCAAGTCTTTGCTCATAAGATGAGCTTCCATCCTCATTGACCATGCTGGATAGTTCTCTCTATCCAACTTCTCTATCTGAAGAGAATCTCCCATCCTTTCTTCACCTGTGTATTGAATTATTCAAACTTTATGAATAATAGATGTACCTTTACTTCGAATGATACTCCTTTTGTCTTCCTTGATGTCGTTTGGCCTCCTTCTCAAGCTTTGCTCTCAAGCTTTCACCTTTTGGATCTTCAGATGTTGAATTCTTTATGACTAGAGCAGTCGAGATGCTCCTTTCTTCAGTTTTGATGTTTCCTACTCTGATACCACTGATGGAGAGGATTAATCTCGAAAAGAAAAAGCTACTCATCAAGTTAGAGCACCTATATATCAAGAGTAACTCAAATCACTCACGAATATTGAGGATTAATGATCAATTATAAAGTTTTTGGATAAACTATGAAGAAGATGATTCTACAAAAAGTCTTCTGCACATATCTCTCTTATTGACTTACCAAATGTGTAACGTTTTTTATAAAAACTTTGCACAAAGTTTCGTCTATAGTTTGAGCACCTTTTCCAAGTTAAAGCATTTCAAAAGACTCAGTAGATCTTGAGAAATGAACTTAACAAGTCACCTATGTCTAAAACTATTCTCCTGAGAACTCCATTCAGACACCTATAACTTCTAACACTTGGTCCTCTCAATCTAGAACCCTTTATGCAAATGCTTTTAGCCATAGGTAGCTTACCTTCCAACTTAAAGAATGAGTCTTGCTCGCTAAAAAATTTACACTATGGAAGGAGAACTGACCAAAACATTAGCATCAAATTTTGCGTCTCCTGCGACTTCTCTTGTTTCCAATTACACATGTAAATGTTCCTACACTCAATTTGTACAGAGGTCAATCAACTATACACTTAGACTTGTACAAAGCATTTTACAAAAGATTCAACATAAAAGGAGAATACTCAAAAAGATCGGGTGCAAAATTTTTCATTTCTGAGAAAATTTACAT
>MU260177.1:112500-115000 GCA_020310875.1 Ceratopteris richardii | reverse complement strand
TGAACTCTTCCCAAAAATACACATAAATTCATATTATATGATAGGTCCAAGGAATGATGAAGGCAAAACCTCTTTAGGATATAAATGTTTTGCCAAGATATAAAGGTACCAAGCTTTTATAAATTTTCATTTGATTTCATCCCAAGGGGTGATGGAAATCAAAAGATTAAACCTCAACATCAATTGATCCTTGATATCAATAAAAGGATGTTAAGTTCTATAGTTGCATCTCTGGTAAATGATGCAACTAGCTAAGCAATTTTTAGGAAATAATATAAGTTCCTAAAAAACTTGAAGCAAGTGTGAACTTTTCATTTAGGAATAGAAAGTTCCAAGAAATGGATTTTGAATCCATGAACTTCTCCTAAACAAGTTATAAAGTTCAAAGTGTTCATAGTTGCATTACTATTGGATCAATCATCAATAGATGCTTGGACTCTAAACATAAATTTGATTAGTGAAATATGTTTAAAGGACTCTAGTAACATCTGAAGATTGACTAATAATAATGAGTCTTGTATCAAACTCAAGAATAGAAGTCGATATCACATAAACGAAAAGTCAACTTAAACTTTCATAGTGACATGGGAAACCATATCCAAAATGTGATATTTCATCTCTAGTTTAATACCTAGGAAATGAATACAATTGAATCAGTAAATTCTTTTTTGGGAGAATTTCTTGCAAATGTTCTTTTAGTATTGCAAAAGATTCCAAGATGAATCATTTGCTCAAGTTATTTGATTTCCTATAAGGAATCTCAAGTATTTGAAGAAATGGCATTCTTTCAAGTATTGAGAATGAAATTCTTCATACTCTTTAAATAATAAGTAGTTCCCTGGACGTCCCAAACCACTAGAAGTGGTATTTCAAGTCCTATTTGTGATATAACCTAAAGGTATATCAAAGATTCTTAGCTTTGGAATCTGAGAGGCATAAGTGTATGCTTGGACTTGAGAAAGATCTCTAAAAATCCTGCAGGTAAGCAAAGAAGCTTAAGATAGTTTAAGAGATCTTAAAGATAAAGACTAAGTCTTTATTTTTATCGCAAGATCAACCAGACTTGATCAATCTTGGCCATGATTGTCCAAGTAATATGCGATTGGAACTACCCTGTAGATTGCCCAAGTATTGGCAATAAAAATTTTCTTTAGGAAGTATTCACTCAAGTTCCATTTATCCAATGGAAAATTGTGAAAAAAAGTAAGCTGTTCTAAGTCTGAACAAAGTGAAGTAATTCCAAGTATGTAGTCTGCAACCGTGAAGACGGTACTTAAGTCTGTGGAAGGTAAAACATAAGTGTTTGCCTATCCTTAAAGGGATTTTGGTACAAATCCAGAAAGCATGAGCGGATGCTTAGACTAAGGCAGTAGAAAGATTCCTGTAAAAGGCCCCGGCCGGGATAGGTACCTAAAAGCACCAGTATAGAAAGGAATCTAAAGACAAGAAGTCATAAACTCTTGTCACTACAAAATTGGTCAAGGGTAAACCAATTGAACTTGAATTCGAGAAAATTCAAGAACTTGGAATTCTGATTGATATTCTGTCAAAGAGGTTTTCAAGTTTCCAAGGCAAAGCACATGATTATGAGGTGATCATGCGAAGGAATCAAAACCTAGGAAAATCTAGTTAGAGGTAATGCCTGAAACTTCCAATTCTTGTAAAAGAATTGAAGAAATAAGGTACTCTATCAAGAGATGTTTAGACTTTAGGATAAGAATCACCCACACATTAATGTGAATATAAAATAGGGTGGTATGGGACACCAGATTTTATACTCAGATTGATGTAGGAAAGATGGAATGGGACATCGGACCGTGGGATGATGATTATCTTTTAGTCCTAGTTTGGATTTTGAAGTTAGGTTTCATCCTCAAGGGAATTAAGACTTCAAGGAAAAGTTTAATTCGTAAAGGATGAAAGTAGTATCTTACGATACTTCAAGGTAACTTCAAGATTAAGGAAACTGAAGATATGAAGTAAGTAACTTCCAAGATCTTCATAGAACACTTCAAGTTTAAGTGTTATTGATCAGAAATATTTGATAAATTTCTGAAAGAAGTTGGACTTTGATTTTGAGTTGATCTTTTCAACTAAAGATTTAATTGACTAAGTCAAGCATCAAGTTCCTAGTGTAACTTGATAAAATTCACTCTTTTAGACTCAAAGAAATGCACAAGAATTGCATTCACGGAGTCAAAAAGATTGAATGTGACCTGAACTTAGTCTCAAGTGAAGCATTATTTGAATACAAAACTCATCAGCGTAACCTCAGTGGGTCGACACACTGATGTTGGTTACCACACTAGTATCTTGTGGTTGGATGATGTTTTTTATTTGCTTTGAATCTTTTTGAGAAGCTAGCTTATTTCTCTTAAAGATAAAGTCAATGCTTCAATATCTTATTGAAATAGATCGTTGAGAAGTTAAAGTCCTGAGTCAACTAGACTTTGACTCATAGCAAGTTTATGTATGTGCAAAGTTTGAATTGGTTGTACAA
>MU260177.1:47500-90000 GCA_020310875.1 Ceratopteris richardii | reverse complement strand
GGATTGACTCCGTAACTTAAACAGATTATGATCATACGCTTTGTAGGAGCTATGACGCTAGATGCAGTGATTGCAATGGCTTTGTAGGTAGAAAACAAGGTTGGAGGATTTACAGAAGACTTGGAATGGTTAAAGGCAAATAAAAATGTTGCAGAAGACCCGACCAGAAAGATGTACTGCACCACATGCAAGAGTTCAGGCCATACTAGTGCCACTTGTGCACTTAATCAGTTGTTTTGTGCTATTTGCAACACTACCGGACACACCACCAAAAACTGCGCATATAATGCCAAGGTACAGGGACCAGCAACTCTCAATGCTATTATACAGGAACTAGGACAGCCAGCCAATCACTACGTACAACCACAATTGAGAAACAACCAGCAACAAGGCTACCAAAATTACCGAGGACAGAGAAATAAGAACTACAATGCAAACCGTTGGCAAGCCGGACCAGCATAGGAAAACACTAATTTACCACCACCTCGCTGCCATTTTTATGGTGAATTTGGCCACATTAGAAGATTTTGTAAGGATGCAGCTGAGTATGATCAGAGGAAGAAAGAACGTCAGAACCCAATGACTAATATGATACAAATCACACCAGTAGAAACACAAGCTGCAATAATTCAGACCCAATCCGGTAAACAACTGCAACCAACGGCAAAAGTATTTGAACCAGGTATACATGAACAACAAAGGATGTATTATAAGGCTAGTCGATGGACCACCGCAGAACCTCTAGTGTTTCCAGATCCTATTCCAGTGACCCAGGCTCTGTTAACCAAGGAAGGAACACAAAAACAAGATTCTAATTCAGTGGCAGGCACATCATCTTCACTAGATACATCCTCTTCAGCCAGCGTATCATCTTCAGAATCCGTGGAAGGCACAATTCAATCACATAAGGCCTAGGAGATTTTATCTAAAGCGTCCATTACTCTTCCTCTTGGCCAATTACTTGCACTAGTACCAGGAGTTCGACAACAATTCCAGCAACAGTTTAGTCCTGAGTCTGCCTGTATTCTAGCAACAACCATAGTGCAACCGGAACCTGATTCTATGGTCGATCATTCAGTTCCTTTAATTACAGTATGGTATAAAAATCATAAAATCACATAGGTACTAATTGATGGAGGATGTGGTGTCAACATTGCTACTGTTGCACTGTGTAAAAAGTTAGGGTGGACCGAAATCGAACCAGTTCAATTTTTTGTCACAATGGCCGACCAATCAAGAGTTCATCCAGTAGGACTTATGTGAAATGTACCAATAACTTTACAAGGTACAACATTTAAAATGACCTTTGTCGTACTAGAATTATTGGAATCCACCCTTGATTATAATCTCCTTTTCGGCCGTCCTTGGCTGAAGCACGCTAAGGTGATACAAGATTGGTCTGCACAGGCGCATTTATCAACACAGGGTCATGCTGAAGCCGGAAGCAAAACCAACCAAGCAACCCAACTGCCGGATGAATCTGAACTATGCATCACAGGTAAAAGCAGAGCTTGATAGGCTACTCAAAGTCGGATTCATTGTACCAGTAGAGCATGTTGAATGGATCTCACCAATTGTTATTGTCCCTAAAAAGAATAAGCAGTTACGAATATGTGTGGATTACCGGAAGCTAAATGCAGCTACGGTGCCAGATCCGTTTCCTCTGCCATTTCTAGACACCATGCTTGATAGAGTAGCAGGACATGAAATGTATTCATTCTTAGATGGATATAGTAGGTATAAATCAAGTTAGAATGGCTGAACAGGATATACGAAAGACCGCTTTCATTACCAATTGGGGTGTTTTTGCTTGTACTGTTATGTGGTTTGGAGTAAGAAATGCCCCTAGTACGGTCCAAAGGTGTATGCAGGAAATATTTTCTCCTTACCTTACCACTTTTATGCAAATATACCTTCATGATTTTTCGATTTTCGGTAAGATGATAGCACACCTATTCCATTTACGGTGCTGCTTTGAAAAGTGCAGAGAATACAAACTCTGTTTGAATCCAAACAAATCTGTGTTTGCGGTTTCATGTGGAAAGCTACTTGGCCACATTGTATCTGCACAGGGTATACAGGTGGATCCAGGTAAAATCACAGCTGTGTTAGAAGCACCTGTACCCACTACACATAAGGAAGTGATGCGCTTCATGGGCCAAGTAAGATGGCATGGTTGGCACTTACGGTGGCTTGCTCATTTGGCAATACCACTGAACAAGTTAATAACCAAGACTCCTCAACAATTTGAATGGACTCAGGAATTGTCAAGTTGCTTTTGATCATCTAAAGGGATTACTAACACAGGTTCCAATCCTACAGCCTCCTGACTAGGATCGCCCATTTCATGTATTTGTTGATGCTTCAGATATAGCAATTGACAGCGTTCTAATGCAACAAACCGATAAGTGGTTCTGACTAGTGTACTATGCCAGCCGAAGGCTTGCTCTTGCTGAAAAAAATTACTCTGTAACCGAAAGGGAATGTCTGGGTCTAGTATACTCTGTCAAGAAATTCAGGCATTATTTACTTGGCCGCAAATTTACTTTTCATGTAGATCATGCTGCACTTGTTTACCTAGTTCGGCAACAACATTTAGGTGGTCGATTAGCGCGATGGGTTCTGCTCTTACAAGAATTTGATTACGAAGTGATTCATAGGCCTGGCAGTTCACATGCCTTAGCTCCAGTTGATATAGATGACACAATGCCAACAATTTATGTTTTTGAACCAACCAATGATGAAATGGCAGACTCACCTATGTCATCTACATATTATGATCAGATATTAACATTCCTTACTGATGGATACCTTCCTTCTCAGGCTTCTCGTGCAATGCGTAGAAAAATTGCAGTGTACAGTCGCAAATTTCGGTTAATTGCTGGAGAATTATACTATATGGATTACAGAGGAGTTCTACTTCGTTGTGTTCCACCACATGAAGTTAACTCGGTCATTATGTTGGCTCATTCAATTCCATCTGGCGGACATTTTGCTGCAGATTTAACACACTGGAAAATTCTACAGAGTGGACTTTGGTGGCCTACTATGTAGAGGGATGTATTACAGTTTGTCAAGCAATGTGATAGTTGTCAAAGATCTGGACAGCCCCTGCAACGTCATCTTTTCCCTCTATAACCTGTCTTGCCATTAGAGCCTTTTCAGAAGTGGGGTCTAGACTTTATCGGACCTATTACACCTTTGAAAATCCTCAGTAATAATCGTTATATTTTGACATGTACTGATTATGCAACCAGATGGGCAGAAGCCTGGGCTTTACGGTCTCCGACAGCGGTTGCAATAGCAAAGTGTCTACTGAAAGATGTCTTTCCACGTTTTGGTTTACCTCTGGAGCTTGTTAGAGATTAGGGCACTCATTTTGTTAACAATCTAATGAAACTACTCACACATTCTTTTCAGATCACACATAAATTCAGCTCACCATATTATCCTCGTGCAAATGGTTTGGCTGAGAGTACAAACAAGACCCTGCTGAATATACTTCAAAAACTCATTTTGGAAGCACCGGAAAGATGGGACCAACTCTTACCTGTAGTCCTATGGGCATACCGAACTACCTATAAGGTATCAACAGGTCTAACACCCTTCAAACTAGCTTATGGATTGGAAGCTATAGCACCCATGGAAATTATTATGCCAAGCTTACGTGTGGCTCTCACTCAGAAATTAATACCAGAAGATTCTTTATCATTCCGGCTAGATACACTCAGAAAACTAGATGAGCACCGATGACAAAGTTTTCTAACTATGCAGGAAGTACATCTAAGATAAGCTCGAACACATGATCGCTACCTAAAAACCCCAGTTTTTACGGTGGGACAACTTGTACTATTTTACAATGCAAACTGAAATCGCTCTGCTGGCAAATTCAAGTTACGATGGTTTGGCCCCTACCGAATTTCTGAACAAGTGGACCCCGCAACATTTCGGTTGACTACTTTGATCGGAAATCCTCTTCCGAAAGTCGTCAACGGTTTGAAGCTACGACCGTATCAACAAACATCTAACCCGCACTGAAACGTTTCGCGGTGGTCGCGTCTTTTGGCGTTCTCTTTTCTTTCCTTTTCTTTTATTTTATTTCCTTTTGTTTTGCGCACTTAAAATAATAAGTATGTAGATATCCATGTTTGATACCTAATCATGTCAAGCAGCCGCCGTGCGTTATCGACTCTACTCATGCATGCCTACCGAAGTTATGAAGCTATCATCTCAACGTTGCGCCATGATTGCTAATTTCGATTGTCTCCCACTAAAGCGCATCTACTTAACCTTCTCCGTTTCGCCGAAAATCGCTATTGTGCTTGCGTGATTTGTGTGACTGTGTATACCCTGTACGTTTGCATTTTGTGCTTGCGTTTACTGTGTGCGCCATGGAAGCTCTGGCAAACTATGCCACTTTCAGTGACGGACTCCCTGCCGAGGTAAGAAAGTTCCTGCGCACCCGTGGGTTATCCAATTTCATTGAACTGTCTTGGCATTTAGTGGAATCCCACCCGTTTTTTGCCCAGATTATCGCTACTATCGCTAAAACACCTGCCAACGAGCAGAGTTGGCCGATCACCTCCCTACCATCCCATACCGTAATCACATTCTAGGCATTTGCTGATGCGTTTCGACTTCCTCGGCAAGGTCGGGAAAATGGCTCGAATCTGCCAATGGCAACCATGATCAAACGGTTCCCTAGATACTCCTCAAATGAATACGCAATTCTCTATCGCCCCGAACCTGAAAGATCCACGTTGCAATTTCTAGTAGCCATCCTTAACCTCCAGAAGCAAACTTATGGTATCTCTAGGCCCTTCTACTCCGCTATTGATTTAGCTACCCGAGAACCAGTCAATTTTGCATCCTACTTCTTCCACCGCATTCACAAGGAATGCGTTTCAATCATCAAACAGGTAAACAAAGGAGGAATGCCTAGGTCCAGACTGCCACACATCATTTCTTTCCTTTTTCCAGCCATACTTGCAGCACAACCCCCACCCAGAGGACCGATTCTGCGTCATGAAGAGTCTGCACAGATCTTGGAGGACGATGAGGACGACGAAGAAGAACTCAATCAACTCTTCCGCCGAAAAAGGATTAGAATCAGCTCATCTGAAAGTGAAGCACAAGGTTCAGCCGAAGGAAATAAAGAAGATGACAAGGAAGAAGAAAAACAGGACGAAGAAACTTTTCACGACACCGCCACATCTATGCAACACGAATCATCAGCACAGTCTTCATCAGAAGGACAACAAGAACAGGAAGATCACACTGAATCTGACACAAGCTCGTCACAAGAAGCATCTCAGCAGCAATCTGAACAGGAACAACATGGAAATGAGGAACAAATCATTAAAGATGTTTTAGACGAACTACTTAGAGCAGTAGAATCTATAGTTGCTGATACTACCGCCACTGCACAACAAACAATAGAACAGGTAACAGAACCTAACCCTATCTTTCCCACTCCTCCACCAGAACCTCCACTCAACCCCATTATCCCTACTCCACCCATCCTGACCGAAGAACCCACTGCCTCTTCTTCCTCATCCCCAAACTATTCTCAACCGAACTCACAACAGCTGCTCACAGAATCCTCTTCTCAACCCCGTACTCTTCTTTCGTTTTCAACAGTCCCGGTATTTTCGGAGCTCGCAAATATGGGACAGATGTTAATCAATCTATTACAACAATTACCTGCGCAAGTGAAGCAAGTAACAGAGAATATTCGCAATGAATTGCAACATAAAGTAGATGTACTAGAGGCCGACATTAGTCCCCTACAGGAAGAATTGCTAGTAGCCAAAGCCGAAAACCAATCCCTACAAGAACAGTTGAAGGAATTATAGGCCAGAATTGCCGAACAGGAAATGGTTACCAGTCAGAGAGATGCACCAGTGGCTGAGCTCACAAAGAAAGAAGAATCACTACAGAATGCAAATACCAAAATAAGTAAAATGAAGCAAGAATTACAGGACAAAGAAGATGCAAGGATCGCATTAGGAAATCTGCTCGAAGAAACAAGAGTTCAGCTACACGAAGTAGTACAGCAAAGCCAAGAACAACAGAGGCAGGCTAGAAAAATAGAAGAAGAACTTCAAAGAACAAACGAGAATTTATCAGATGTCAACAACATGCTCAAACACTATTTAACAAAGGAAGCTCAAACACAGAAGTTAATAACAGATCTCCAACACGAAAAGGATTCATATTCCAGAACCATACAGTTTCAGAATCAAGAGATCGAAAGAAGAGAGAATCAGCTAGAAAATCAGAAAGAAAGAGTAAGCAAGTTGGAGCAACAAGTGGCAGAAATGAAAGTTTCAAGAGATGCAGCACTCTCGAATGAATTTTATTTACAAGAAGCCTTTCTGCAGACGCAAGCAGAAATTTTGCTGACCGAAGCCATTGTATTAAGTTCTGTAAGAGTAGATGCACATTTAGTAGAATCGGATACCCTCAAACAAATGTTAGAAACTCTAAAGAAAAAGATCGCCCGCACCTTTAGATTAGCCAAAAATATGTACTTAGAAGGCATTATAGATGAACAGTAGTTTTGTTAAACCTGCGGGTTCGAGTCCACCGTGCATGCCAGAGTGTTAGTCGGTCACCGGATTGGAAGTGTATAACTGAAATCCTTTTTTCACACGCGCGAAAGGTTGTTACGTAGACACTTTGTAATCTTTTATATAGAGCAATGAAAAGAGATGCTCAGTGACGTTCGAGAGATCACCAGACTGTCTGTCTAGGTGATTCAACGGAGCGCTACTGTAGTGTTAGTTTGTCTAATTCCAAGTGTTCGGAGTTTTTTGAGTAATCTGTTCACTCCTTATCTGATCTGTTATCTGTGTCTATGGTCTATCGATCTTCGTTGCGGTTGTGAGTATCATCTATATCCAGTAGATCATTCGGTCTGTTGTCTGAAGTGAATGGTCTGCGAATCCTTATTGCGATTGTTGTGTTAAGTTCGCGTATGGCGGTAGTACTGGTTCTTGGAATGTTCTACCAGTTGTTTGGTGAAGTCTGTGTAACTGTGGTAGTGTTTCTAACACTGTGCGGGATCGTGTTGTGTTCAGCATTGAGATCTATCATCCTACGGTAAGGGTTAAGCTACAGTAAGAATTTCTTGGGTTGCGTACTGAACCTTCAATACCGTGTGTCTGTAACTGTTGAGTCCTTTTGCGTCTTCGGTTGAGTTTGACTATGAGCACTGTTCGGGGAAGGTTGAACTACTGCTCTTATTCCTAATGTTACTACAATGTGTATTCGGAAAAGGGTCTGAGGTAACTCTGTATCACGATACTAATCGGCTGGTACAGTGTGTTCGACGAACCTTGGAAGAGTTTAAATGACGAACCATAAAGATTGAAAAGGGTATACCAATTCGTGATAGAAGTATTGAATGTTGGTATATTATGGTGTGAAGTCATTTTGGGACACAAGTATAGGGCCTCTGTCTTTACAGACCCCTTCCACTTCCAAGAACCCAATAATCGTTTAAACACACTCCTGACAGTTAGAATACAACGTTTAACACTATCTATCTATCTATCTATCTATCTATCTATCAATCTATCTATCTATCTATCTATCTATCTATCTATCTATCTTTCTATCTATCTATCTATCTATGTATTGTTGGAATCAATGTCCAATAGTTTTTATTCCATGCGAACCTGAAACTTCATAGTGTGAAACCATCTTTTAAAAAGCAAAAAGAAAACAAAAAAATAGAAAACAAAAGCAAAACTCAATCGTGTTGTTTCATTCGATTGATTTTCCCTTTTGGATTACGATCGCTTTATGGGTTTTAAATAAGGAGAACGCCGAATTGATCGTGAGGTTGCTTTTGAAGCACATGGACGGCTAACGTTTGGTTTAACGATAAAGCTTTATTCATGGACGATCATAGCTTTTTAAATTAGCTTTTTAAGGAGTACACAAACTATATAAGGAGGCCCTTGGCTCATTGTGTAACTCACTTGCTTACTCAAAGATCTAGAGCTTGGAGATCTTCTTGAAGACAGAGTGTTCTCACACTCTTGAAGGAGGTGAAGTTTTGGTGAAGGAGAGGCTACTCGCAGCGCAACAAGAAGTCTTCTACGAGGTGGTGGTAACTATCTTTTGTGAGTTAACCTTGTGGTTGATTTACAATTTCATTACACTATTTTGTTAGCTTCGTTGCTTCGTTCTCTTCACACACACTTAGATTATTTCGACATAATCTAAATTTTGTATCATCATCTTCTTATTCTTCCATTAGTGAGTGCACCACTTTATATGGTTGAGTAGTACTCCCATGTTGTAATTTGGACATCTATTATTTTTAGTGAAGTAAATTGTCGCTCTACTCTACGCCTTTGCATTATATGCACAAGTTTTTGTTGAGTGCCCTGTCGTTTTACAAATGGCACAATACATTTGGTTGAGAGCACATGTGGAACTAGTGTGACCGGGGTTCTTACACTTAGTACAGTACACTTGTTTGGATGGATCCTCGGTCACATTCTTACTTGCTTTCAACCATTCTGGATCCTCTGTAAACCCTCCAACTTTGTGCTCCAACTCTAAGGCCATTGCAATGACAGCGTCCAAGGTCATTCCGCCAAAACATCGAATGATCATGATCTATTTTAGCTGTGGATTCAATCCATTAATGAACCATTGTGTGATGACATCATCTGGCAGGTTGGCATGCATCGGTGGCAGCTGCCACAAGTGAGTTTGGAAGAGTGTCGCATACTCCTGGACACTTTGGTGTGGTTTCTGCCGATTATTTTGCAAATAGTCAAAAATTTCTGCAGGCTTCTTCTTCAAGCAAAACCTCTGCAGGAACGCATCCTTCACATCATCATAATTACCAAAATGATTAATATCGTATTCTGTCTGCCACCTTGCTCCTTCATTAATCAGCGTGGCCTGAAACACGATGGCCTTATACGTCAGATCTGGTGGGTGGTTCAACACTGCATAATTGATTTCGAATGTGCGAACATGTGCGTCGGGATCATCCCCCAGAAATCCACCGAATTTTGTATAGGTCACTCCGGTTGGGACATGTCAAGGTGGAACGATTGGCTATGGATGTTGTTGTTCTTGCTGCTGAAATTGCGATTGTGGTTGTGGCGGTGTTTGTTGTTGTTGCTGTGAGCCACTCATGGTGCTATTGTTGTTGGCGTTGTTGTTCCCTGAATTTTGAAGAGGTTTCTTGTGAGCTTCGTGGACTGGAGGGCCAACCTGCTCACTTTTTGGTCCAAAAATGTCGTTGAACCGATTGCTGAACTCCAAGTCTAGCAGCCTTTCCTCAACTTTGGTGTCGAAATTAGGTAGACTTGCACCAAAAAGTGGTGAACATAGTAAGTGGTGAATGTAGTAAGTGTCGACCAGGCAGCACCATAGTGTCACCAAAAAACTTCAAATTGCCACCAAGTGATACCGAACTTCCATCGAAACTCGTCGAAGTCTTACCGGGCCAGACTACACTATCACTAGAAACGTTCTTGCCAGATAACGTAAACCTGTCACCGATAGTGACCGAATTCTGACCTGATTGTGTGGAACTATCTTTGCACTGCGTCTCTGTACAACCAAAAATCATCGTATCTTCTCCAAACAGTACCGGACTCATACCATAATTCATCGGAATCTCATCATGTACTACTGAACTAGCATCAGAATCACTATCGACTAGCTCCGATCCCTCTGCAACTGGACTTAACTATCCTGTACTTCTACCACCAGGGGGTGTTCCTTATAAGTTTGGAACTGCCCAGGGATGTTGATCTCTACAGTATTTGGGGTATGATTCACCGGAGCGTGTATCGGCATATATCAAAGAATTCTTCAGCAATCCTTAATCTTGTGTGCAAAGAACTACTCCAATTCCCATAGACGGCGCCTGTGTTAAAAGTACTTTGGGTAAGTCCCTTTAATCTCGTTTCGGGGTTCTTGGGATGGACAGGGGTCTGATAGTATAGAGGCCCTTTTTTAATTTTCCCAATTCAAGCATTCAATTAACAACTAACTACTTTCCAATTTGACACTTATTACTACACGATGCGTCTACTATATGTATCAAGTACTTACGGATTCGTGCAGAACTATTAAAGTTAATCGCAATATTCGATAGTTAATGATTAATTACTGAACTCAGTAAGTAACAGAGTACTCAGAATTCTTCAAAGATCTGCAACAAAGCATCTCCAGTGCTATCGCCCAGACAGACAGTGTGGCGATTCCTCCCCACTCGAAGAATACCGTGCTTGCCTTTTCATTACTCAAAAAAGGGTTACATCTTTTTGCTACGCCTTTTTGGTGCATGCAAATATAGAAAAATAAAATTACAAAGAGATCCACTCCAGTGGCTAACAAGCTCTAGTTATTACTTCCACCATTTTAATTGTTATACCAACAATCATTTTCCAACTGATTGGTTCTGCCACAAATCCAACAAGCTTTAGTATTATCTTTTTTCTTACCTCCTCTTCCTTTACCTCTGAAGTTCATCTTTCCTTTTGTGAAGTTAGCTTGACTTGAAGTTCCTTCATCATCAGTTGACTACTTCCCTTTGCCATTCTTTTTCTTGTCCTTTGAGTTCAGAGCTTGACTTGCACTTCTATCATTGTCTCCTTTAATCATGCAAAAATGCACATACAATATTTCCTGACCTTTTTACTCCATGATCGACACTACCTCTTGTGAACCCGTCAATTTCACCTCTTTTTTCTTTAGGTGCATTCACCGTGAATGCATAGCGGTTACAAAACAGTTAGCCAAGCATGACATTCCTCGCACTCATTTACCCCATCTCCTTACCCTTCTCCTTCCGGTGATACAAGCGGTGCAACCCCCACCCGATACTATCCTGCTACATGAAGAATCTACACAGATGGTCGAAGATGATGATGATGAAGACCTGCTTAAATTTTTTTCACCGCAAATGCAGATGTGTTAGCCCATCCAAAAGCCAGGTACAAGGCTTCAATGCGGGCCAAGAAGTGGAAGTCTTCCATGACACCGCCACCTCCTGACAGATCAAGTCCGTCCCGTCTTCTTCTCTCTAGCAGCCGGATCAAGATGCTATCATGGAAGATGCAGCTAAAGTCTCCTCGTGGGAAGAATCTCATCAACCGGATGCATGAGGCTGTGAAGGAGATGGCAGAAGCTACTGGGGGTACAAACTGTCAACCTCCTTCATCACCAATCGCTAACGTCCAAGCAAATGCACTCACCATCCAAGCATATGCACTCATGATCCAAGCAGATGAAGTCATGCAGTTGACTAGAAATGTCGAGACCATTACCGAAGCTGTTGTGGATGACAAAATGATTGAGACCAGAATAGTTTTGGCATCAACCGCCCTTATCCCTCTTCCTCCGCCAACTACTCTTCATGAGCCTGTTGACGTTCTTCTTGGTGCACCTTCTACTGCCATTCGTGCGGCATCAACTCCTCCTTTATCTTCTCCTAATTACTCTCCACAATCCTCCCCTCATCTTTTATCTGCTTCATCATCAAAACCTCCTCCTTCTCTTCCCCCTCTAGCAGTTATGTTCACGGAACTAGCATCTATGGGCCATCTTCTAATCCAATTCTCCAAGCAATTGCCTCTCCAGATGAAGATAACAACTCAGAACATTCAGTAGGAGTTGCAGAGTCAGGTGGACTTGCTCGAAGTGGATATTGCCCCGCTCCAAGAAGAAGCAATTGTGATCAAAGCCAAAAATCATGCCTTGCAAAATCAGCTCGAGCAACTTCAAGAACAATTAGCGGACAGAGGCAATCTGATTGCTCAACGGGATAGCGTGCTTGCTGAATTGAAGGAAAAGACTATCCTCCTTGCTGCTCACGATGAAGAAATTGTGCAATTGGAACAAATGGTAAGTGATAAGGAAGATGCTTGAGTTGCTCTCGGCAATCTGCTTGAGGAAACACGCATGGACCTTGCCCCTGTTGGAATAGAAAGGACAAGAAATGGCAGACTTGGCTATGCAGAATACTGAAGTTTTAAAGAAAGTGTCCACAAAACTTTTTCAGAAAAGCCGTGACTTAGAAGCGGAAATTGGCTGGATGATACAGTTAAAGAAAGAGATGGAAGTGCTTAAACGAGAGTAAGAAGCCTATTATAAGACGATGCAGTTTCAAACTGAGGAGCTAGAACAACACGAGAAGCAATTAGGTGTTCAAGTAGACAAACTCTCGATAATTGATGCAGAGATAGTCGAAATAAAGCTGAGAAGAGATGCTTCCATTGCTAACGACTTCTACCTGTAGGAAGCATTTTTGCAGACAGAAACCGAATCGTTAATGAGTCAAGTTATCGCTTCCAGTTTGGTCCAAACTGATGCCCAACTTATCGAGCCTGACATTTTGAAATACACGTTTAGATTCTTTAAAACAAAAAATTACCCGAACTTTTAAGTTAGCTTGAACTTTGTATATCCAAGGCACCATTGATGAGCCTCAATGTAATTTTCATTTTTGGGTTCGAGTCCACCATGCGTGCCAGTGATAGCCGCCAGATTGGATCTCTTTGTGATTTTATTTTTCTATATTCGCACACACCGAAAAGGCATGGCAAAAAGATGTAACCCTTTTTTGAGTAATGAAAAGGAAAGCACGATATTCTTCGGGCGGGGAGGAATCGCCAGACAGTCTGTCTAGGCAATAGCACTGGAGATGCTGTGTTGCAGATCTTTGAAGAATTCTGAGTACTGTGTTACTTATTGAGTTCAGTAATTAATCGTTAATTACCGAATATTGCGATTAAGTTTACCAGTTCTACGTGAATCCGTAAGTACTTGATACATATAGTAGATGCATCGGCAATAATAAGTGTTGAATCGGAAAGTAGTTAGTTGTTTAATTGAATGCTTGAATTGGGAAAATTACAAAAAGGCCTCTGTACTATCAAACCCCTGTCCATCCCAAGAACCCCGAAACGAGATTAAAAGGACTTACCGAAAGTACTTTTAATAAGCTTCAATCAAAGAGGTAGAGGAGGCAGAAACCAAAGAGGCAACTTCAAAGGAAGAGGTGGTAGGACATCATATGCTAGACTAGGTGGAAGAAGTTTTCAATCTCAGTCCTACAACAACAATTATTATAATTATGCATCAGATTAGAAGGATGACATGACTCTCATCTTGAGTGCAACTCATGAAGTAGTAGGAGAAGATCAAAGGGTGTTCTATATTGACTCAGGATGTAGCAATCATTTGAGTAGCAATTTATCATTGATAACTGATATGGAAGCAAAGGTGAATGGACATACAGCTCAAACAGGTGACAACACCAAGCATAAAGTGGAGAGCATTGGATCAGTAAAGACAAAGAGTGGAAGTACACTCTTGAGCAAGGTACTTTATGTTCCTACTATTCCTAAAAACTTGATAAGTGTAGGGCAAATTGTGGAGAAGGGATATGAAGTTAGATTAAGAAATGATGGTGTTTATGTGTAGGATCCAAATCAGGGATATAGAAATATCATTGCAAGTAAAAAGCAAGGAATGTTGTTTATTCTCAAAGTCCAAGGTAATGTGGGACATACTTTATTTACTTATGGAAGTCAAAAGATGTCTGAATTAGACCTATGGCATAAAAGGTTAGGTCATTTCAATGACAGAGCCATAAAGGAAATGTCAAAGAATGATGTGGTGCTTGGTTTGCCAAATATTGAAGGGCAACACATGGTGTACAAGTGTGAAGCTTGTTAATTAGGTAAATCACACAAAAGTTCATACAATAAATCAGGGTACAAGTACTGAAATATGCTTGAATTGGTTCATACAGATGTGTGGGGTCCTTCAAGGGACTAAAGCATAAATGGATCCAGATATTATGTGTTGTTTGTCGATGATGCAACCAGATGGATTACTTTATATGTAATCAAGGACAAATCAGAAGCGTTCAAGACATTCAAGCATATCATGCTTATGAAGAAATGATTACAGGACAAAAGCTCAAGAGGTTGAGATCAGATGGAGGGGGAGAGTATTTCTATAAAGAGTTTGATGATTATTTGTGGAATTTAGGTATATAAAGAGAAGTAACTTGCAGGTACTCTCCTCAACAAAATGGAGTTGCAGAAAGAAGAAATAGAACTCTTGTAGAGTTTGCAAGAGCAATGATGAAAGAAAAGATTTGTCCAAATTACTTATGGGTAGAAGCTATCAACACTCCAACATACCTTGTGAATAGGTTACCTTGTAAAGCTTTGAATGGAAGAACACCTTATGAAGCATGGTGGGGTAAGAGACCTACTCTTGATCATTGTAAGGTATTTGGATGTTTAGCATATGCTTATGTTCCTTCACAATTAAGGCATAAGCTAGAACCCAAAGCAGAGAAGTATGTGTTTATTGGGTATGATGATAGACAGATGGATTACAGATTGTGGAGTCCATCCACAAAGCAATTTCTTGTTACCAAAGATGTTACAATTGATGAGCAAAGTACATGGTATATAGGGTTAACAAATGATTATGCGGATGTTAAAGAAATACAAAGGAAAGGGAAGACAAAAGTAAGTGTGTATGAAGAAGATATTGATGATGTTGATTATAAAAGTAAATTGCAGGACAATGTTGAAGATGGGTCAGGATTTGATGTTGTGTATACTCAACATGGAGTATATGTTACACAAGAAAGATACTTGAAGAATCTTCTGGTTAAGTTCAACATGGAAGATTGCAAGCCTTCAACCACACCATGGGAGGTAAATCATAAGCTGAGCAGATATGGAGGTGTAGAATTCAATGATATGAAGAAATATCAGAGTTTGGTAGGTAGTCTAGTCTATGCTACCTTGATAAGGCCAGATCTATCATATGCAGTAGGTGTGTTATCATAATTTATGCATTGTCCAAAGAAGACTCATTGGATTGCAGTTCAAAGGGTACTCAGATATATCAAAGGAACCCTAAGTGAAGGTTTGTATTATGGATTTACTTCTGATACAAGAATTAAAGTGTTTAGTGAAGCAAATTAGGCAGGTGATTCAGATGATAGAAGGTCCACACATGGGTATCTCTGTTATATTGGAGATAAATTAGTTTCTTGGTGCTCAAAGAAGCAACATACAGTTGCTTTGTCATCTACAGAAGCAGAGTATAAAGGAATGGTAGAGGCTGCAAAAGAAGTGATATGGTTAAAGACCTTGTTGAAAAGTTTTGGAATTGATCAGAGTACTCCAATTATTTTTGGAGATAATATGCGTTCATTGTATTTGGTAGCTAACCTTGTTTTTCATGCCAAGACTAAGCCCATAGAGATTTAGTATCATTTCTTAAGGGAAAGGGTACTTGATAAAGAGATTGCAGTTTTGTATACTCCAACAAAAGAGCAAGTTGCAGATATGTTGACAAAAATCTTGGATGGACCTAAGCTACAGAGGTTCAAAGAGATGGCAAGAGTAAAGAAGAATGGAATAATCACAATTAGTGATTGAGGGGGATCTGTTGGAACAAAGTAATCAAAAATTGATGATTACAAAGAGCTTGAAGCAATTCAATGATTAGGTTGAAGTTCAAGAAGTCATATTGAGAAAGTGAAGAGATTTTAGAATGATAGCTTGTATACATATGTACATTAAAAGTGGAAATTCTTGTACTATGAATATAGGTAATCCTTAGGATGATAAGGAGTAATGTAATAGATGTGGGATAAGTCCAAAATCATATGTATATAAGTCAATGATGTAAAGAAATACATGAGAGAGTCATTAGAAGACAAGTGTCATAGAGATAGATGAGAAGAGAGTCATCTTCAAAAATAGCGATGAGTATTTTGTAGATTTCTCTTAGTCTCATCACGTGGATCAGAAATCCTTTTGTATACATCTAATCTAGAAGCTAATGAAGCTATGTTAAAAGTTTCATGGTCAAATTCCTTTCATGCTGTGAGTATGATCAATAGGAACATGTGTATGTAAAGTCTGCAGGTAGATCTCTTAGAGTCGCACACTTTTTCGTGTCAATGTTTTGCAGATCTTAGTGCTCAGTGTAAAGTTTTTAATGAATGAGCATTCACAATCTAAGTTAGAAGGTAAGGAAGCTATGGCTAAAAGCATCTAGAAAAATGGGATCTGTGCTATGAGGAATCAACTTTAGAAGTTACCTATGTCAAAGTCACTTGTTCAGGAAGACAATTTCTGACATACTTTTGATCTTAAGGATCAAATTAAAGTTTTAATGATTCTTCTGAAGGACTAATGGTTGATATGATTGCGCAAAGGTAGTGCGAAGATATGTGCATCATTAGTTTGAAGAAATCTCAAGATATGTGTAGGTAATGAAGTCAATTTCTAAAGTCGACTTTCTGAAGAAGGAATTTCTTCACTCAGAGAAGTGATAGTAAAAGTTTTGATAAATGAAGGGACATTTGTGAAAAGTTTGATCCATAACTGATAATGAGGTGTTCTTAGATCCGTATAGATCAAACCTTTGGAGATTAATGTTGGTGTAAGTTACAAGCCTACACATTTGGCTTGGAAGCTCTCTTGGAGACTCAACATATGAGAAGAATCATAGGAACATATGCTTAGGATTTATTACTAATTTATCTTATGTAAAAGTCTAAATGACTTGGAATCTTCATGTTACACCTACTTGATTGATTCGTGAAAAAATAGAACATATGATTGAGGGAATATCTCCATACTTTTAGATGCTTGTTTGAAGGGAACCAAGGATTTGAATTTGAATTTCAAATTCTTAGTCATCATGGATAAAAAGGTGACCAAAAAAATATCGCGTGAGTGAGTTCTTCCGAGCTTCATTTTTCTGCTATCACTGAGTGTGTGAGAGAGCTACACCATAGCCCACACATCTCTACCTCATTAGGTAATGCTTGGCATGCCAATGAGTTTGTAAACCAATGTGAATTAATAGATACATTTACATATATCATCTCTGTGTTCTTTGTTTGATCACTCCAAAGTTTGTCAACGTCAAAGAGGCATATTTCAGTGCCTAGTTCACCAAATCAAGTGATTCAAAGCTTGGTGGATCTCGCTCAAAGCATACTACAAGAATACAAAGTTTGAAACAACTTGGTTCAGCCAATCTCGAGAAATCGCGGTCGAAGTGCTCACTAGTATTTGTCTCCATACTTCCTAAAAAGTCGGGGGTGTCCATAAATTTGCTAAAGTTATTTCTCCCTCTATAGTTTATCATTTTGAATGATTCCACTTGCAAATGTTAGCTTACTAAGCTAATAGAATACCTCTACAAGGAATTTTGCCAATTGTAAGTGTACTGGTCATACTGAGTGTAAGACTTAACAGGTATCAACACCAAAATAGAAAGTTTTCTAGCTTTGTGATTCACAAACTCATCTGTTTTGATCTAGTCATTACTCAAACCTTTTCCAAAGTACATATAGCATTTCTTGGTATCATTTGGAATCTAAGGGTGTCTACTAATCATATCTGGAGTCACTGAGGGCTGGTGCAAAGCAGGATTAGCAGCACCTACTTAATCTTCTGAAGGATCCATCCATCTTCCCAAACAGTGGTATCAGAGCAAACAAGGTAACATGGGAGATGGTTTTCCTTCATTCATTGATAAATTGGACAGGAACAATTATCAAGCTTGGTCTCTGAGGATGAAGACTTATCTACAAGGAAGAAGTCTATTTGGATTCATCTCAGGAGATGAGGAATTGCCCTCATTCAAAGCAAGGGGTCTACCCACCAAGGAAGAACAGGAAAGGCTTAATACATGGTGTGCAAAAGATGCATTGGCAAGGTCTTATCTTCTTAACTCTATATCTGATTTCCTTTTACCTCACATCAGGAATTGTAAGACTTCCCAAGAAACTTGGGAAACCTTGTCATCATATTTTTCATCTAATACAAGGGCCAGGAAGAATCAATTGTGGATTGAATTCACAACCCTTAGGAAGCAACCAAAGCAATCACTCTCAGAATTTGTGACCAAGATCAAGGATGTGGCAGACCAATTAGCAAGCATAGGAGAGGAGATTGAAGAGGAACAAATAGTAAGGCAAGTAACCAATGGACTAAAGGCAGATGATAAGTGGGAAAGCTTCACCACTGCAATGGATCTCTACATGGATATGCATACCCCAGATCTCACAACTCTGATGGGCCAACTATTCACACATGAAGCAAAGGTCACAAAGGTTGGAGATACATCAAAAGGTAATACTCCTTCTGCCCTATATACTGATAAAAAGATTAAAGACAAAGGTAAAAGTAAAAGGCAAGAGGATGAAGGTTCTACCTCCCAAGCCAACTATGCAGGGAGAGGTAGATCTTCAAGAGGCAGGGGCAGAGGAGGTAAGCAAGGTAGGGGGAGACCCTACAATTCATCACCATGCAATATTTGTGGATTGTCTAATCACACCATAGATGAGTGCTACAGAAACTACAAAAATCAGAGAGGAAGAGGCTATCAAAGAGGTGGATACTCTCAAGGTACAGGAAGGTTCAACCAACACCAAGGCTACAATGGCTACAACAATAACTACAACAACAATTACAAAAACAACCATAGTAGTAACTACCAAGGAGGATTCAGAAATAGGAAAGACTACAACAACTACACAGAGGAGCAAGATGACTTCCTATTGATCATGAATATGACTTCCAAGTCAGGTATCAATGATGATCATCTATTTTATATTGATTCAGGGTGTTCTAATCATGTAGCTGGCAATGTGACACTACTCTCTGATCTTGAAGAACCCAAGGGCAAACATCAAGTACAGACAGGTGATGATACTAAGCATTCTGTAGTAAAGATTCGAAATGTAAAAACTTGTGATGGTAACCAGAACCTATTGAGCAGGGTACTTTATGTACCAACCATTACCAAAAACTTAATGAGTGTTGGTCAGATTGTGGAGAAAGGTTTGCAGGTTAGGTTCACTCAACATGGAGCATATGTGGAGGATCCAAGACATGGTTTCAAGAGGATAGCCAAGGGAGAAAAATCAGGTAGATTATTTACTTTTGAGCTAGAAGACACCAAAAACATTGCTTTATACAATTACAAGGATCAAACACTTTCAGAATTAGAAATATGGCACAAGAGATTAGGTCACATAGGTGAAAGGACCTTAAAGAAAATGTGCAGGGACCAATGTGTGCTTGGGATACCTAATCTATCCAAGCAACACATGATTTACAAATGTGGTGCTTGTCAGTTTGGTAAGTCTCACAGATTGCCCTACTCAAGGAAAGGTTTTATGCATGAAGAGTACCTAGACTTGGTACACACAGATGTTTGGGGACCTAGCAAGGATCCCTCCATTTCAGGATCAAGGTACTATGTGTCTTTCATTGATGATTATAGCAGATGGACTGTGTTATACTTTATGAAGAACAAGGATGAAGTGTTTAATTGTTTCAAAAGATATCTTGCACTACTTGAAAATCAAACAGGAAGGAGCTTGAAGAAGCTAAGGTCAGATGGAGGAGGTGAATACTTCTCAAATGAGTTTGAGGACTTCTTGCAGGAAAGAGGCATCAAAAGGGAGATAACCACAAGGTACTCACCTGAACAAAATGGGGTAGCTGAAAGAAGGAATAGACTTATTGTTGAAACGGTTAGGTCCATGCTTAATGAAAAGAAGTTGCCAAATTATCTTTGGGCAGAGAGTGTATCTACTGCCACCTATCTCATAAACAGGTTGCCATCAAAGTCACTTGATGGAATGACACCTTATGAAGCTTGGCATGGTAAGAGACCATCATTGGATCATTGCAAAATTTTTGGTTGTATAGCATATGTGCATATTCCCTCACAGGTAAGGGGAAAGCTAGATCCTAAAGCAGAAAAATGTATTTTCATTGGTTATGACTTGAATCAAAAAGGATACAGATTCTACAACCCAACAAATAAAGGGTTCAAGGTAAGTAGAGATGTCATCTTTGATGAGAATGACTCATGGTATGAGAATAATTGCAGGAAGGTTAGTCTACCATATGATTTGGAAGAGGAGTTTCCAAAACTCTCAAAGGATGAACCAATCTAGAAGGAAGACTCAAGTTCAGAAGATGATGACACAATCAATCTTGAAGAATTCAAGGCATGGAAGTCCAGAGGCAAGATGAAGATGAAAAAGCTTGAGGATATACCAGAATCTTCAACTCAAGCAATAAGGAGATCTCAGAGAGAAAATAAGAAGCCTATCAGATATGGGTATGATACATCTCTTGTAACTAAGCATTCAATTTATCTTGCAAAGGACTTGTTAAGTGAAGAACCAGGTTCATATGAAGAGGCAATCACCAAACCAGAATGGAAAGGAGCTATGGATGAAGAAATAGAAGCTCTCAAGGAAAGTGACACTTGGGACTTGGTACCCAAGAAGGACTCTATGAAGGTGATAGGATCCAGATGGATCTACAAACTAAAGAGGAACTCTGATGGTACAATCAACAGGTACAAAGCTAGGTTGGGAGCCAAGGGTTTTGCACAAACCCAAGGCATTGATTATGAGGAGACATTTTCTCCTGTGGCTAAGATGCCAACAATCAGAGTATTGGTGAGTGTAGTTGCATCCAAGAATTGGAACATGTACCAATTAGATGTCAAGAATGCCTTCTTGAATGGATGGATATCTGAAGAAGTCTACATGTCACAACCACCTGGCTATGAAGATCCTAAGAAGGTAAATTATGTTTGTAAATTGAAGAAGGCTCTATATGGATTGAAGCACGCACCTAGGGCATGGAACTACATGCTGACAACATACCTCCAAGACCAAGGGTTTACTATGAGCAAGGCAAACACTTCATTGTTTATCAAAAGAAGCAATTCAGAGGTAATCTATCTCTGTGTTTATGTTGATGACATCATCATTACAGGTAATGATGTCCAAGGAATCAGAAGCATAAAAAACCAGATGATGAAGGAGTTCAAGATCAATGATCTTGGATTATTGAAGTATTTTCTAGGACTTGAATTGGTTTATACTAATCCAGGTATATATATCACTCAGAAGAATTATGTGCGGGACATGTTAAAGAAGTTTGGCTTGCAGGATGCCAATGTAGCAAGCACTCCAATGGAGGTCAACCTAAAGCTAAGTGCTCATGAAGGTGATGTAGTACAAGATATTACAGGTTATCACAGTATTGTGGGTAGTTTGAATTATGCAACCCTAACCAGAATTGATATAGCATATGGTGTGAGTGTGCTAAGCCAATTCATGCACAAACCAAGGGTACCTCACCTTAAGGCTGCAAAGAAGATCTTGAAGTATCTAAAGGGAACTCAGAACCATGGTTTGTACTTTCCTTATACATCAGATATTGATATTAAAGTGTATTCAGATGCAGATTGGGCAGGATGCAAGGATGATAGGAGGAGCACATCAGGATACTTATCTTTTTCAGGTGATAAACCTATTTCTTGGTCAGCCAAGAAACAACCAACAGTGGCATTGTCATCTAGTGAAGCGAGTATAGAGGGCTGGCCAATGCCACTCAAGAAGCTATTTGGTTAAAACTTTTGTATACAGAGCTAGGCCTATACACTAGGCCCCCAGTTATCTTTGGAGACAACACAAGCTCTCTTCACCTTGCAGCTAATCCAATGTATCATGCTAGAACAAAACACATAGAGGTTCATTACCACTATGTGAGAGAGAAGTTGCTAAGCAAGGACATTCAGTTGACTTATGTGTCTACTAATATGCAATTTGCAGATTTACTCACTAAAGCTTTGGATGGAAACAAATTATGCAGATTCAAATCCATGATTGGATTGCAGGATGTGATTGAAGATTGAAGATGAAGACTTAAGCCAAAGTGTTTGGCTTGAGGGGGAGCTGTTGGTGTAATTTGCAAGCCTACACATTTGGCTTGGATATTTGACTTGAAGACTCTACATGAGTGAAGACCCATAGGAACTTATGCTTAAGGTTTATTACCATTTTACCCATGTAAAAGTCTAAATGACTTGGAATCTTTTGTATACACCTACTTGATTGATTCGTGGAAAAGTAGAACTAGTGATTGAGGGAATATCTCCATAAGTTTAGAAGATTGACTAAATGGAGCCAAGATTTGAATTCAAATTCAAATTCCTATTCAACTTCATATATAAGATATACTTGAAAAGTCGCGAGTGTGTGAGTCACCATTCCCGAGGCTTAGACTACTGATCATTGAGTGTGTGAAGTCTACTCCATAGCTTACACCTCTGAGTACCATTTGGCAAAGTTTATCATGCCAATGGGAATGTACATCAATGTGAATTAATACATACATTTACATCTATCACTTCTGTGCTCTCTCAGTTCTCTACATTCAACTCTGTCAACTTCACAAGGGCATATCTTAGTTATTACTCCATCAAATCAAGTGGTTCAAAGCTTGGTAGATTCAGCTCGAAGTCTTCTATCAGCATACAAAGTTTCAAGCAATTTGATTCAGCCATTTCTGAGAAATCACCGTCGAAGTGCTCTCTGGTCTATCTCTGCAACTCTCCTAAAAAGTTGGGGGTAATCATAATTTTGCTAAAGTGATTTCTCTAAGTATAGTTCATCATTTTATCTCATTCCACTTGCAAATGATAGCTTGTTAAGCTAATTTAATACCTCTAGAAGGAATTGGATCAATTTCAACTGTGCTGGTCACACTGAGCATAAATCTGAGCAGGTGTCAATACCAAAATAGCAAGTTTTCTTGGATTTGTGAAGTATCAAGTAGTCTGTTTTGATTTGATCACTACACACATCATTTGCAAAGTACATATGTGATTTATTGGTGTCATTTGGAAGCTAAGAAAGTGTACTAATCAACTCTGAAGCAAAGGAGGGTTGGTGCAAAGCAGGTTTAGTAGCACCTACTCATTCTCTGAGTGCATCCATCCATCTTTCCCAACAAGCCTGTCCTTGTTCCTTCGTTCTTGTTCTCGCATGGTTGGCTTGATTCGATGGGAATTTTCGTGGCAAGGTTGGTGGTTGCTCTCCTTTGCGTACCCAGATCTGCTTTATTCATGAGACTACTTTACCCTTGAAGGCTCTTTGTCTATTTGATATACCGGTTGTCTTGCACTGTTTCGCTTGCTTCTGAGGTTGAACTCTTGTGGGTGCTCTACTCTTCGAAAAACAAGGAGATTCTGCTTGCCTTTGCGACTGTCCTTCCTTGATTGAGTCCTTCTAGATCATAGAGCTTTTGGCACATACAACATCTTGTTCAAGAAGATTAGTCTTAGAAGAACTAAGAGAGTGTGTGGTGCCATGATCTGTGAGCATGCAGTTCTCTAATTCTAATGTAATGCATTGTTCATGTACCCAAACTTGAAGAATTTGAATTCTAGGTTTAAGTTAACTGCATGGTCATAGATCCAATCTTGACCCAAGACAAGTGGTTTTGTAAGGTTCTCATCTTGACACACTAGCACTTTGACTTTCATTGGAACATCTTGAAGGTAGATGGGAAGTTCCAGCTTGCCCAAACAAGGGGTTTCCACACCTCCCAATCCTATGAGATAAGCTTCTATGGGATTGATGTTCAACTACAATTCTTGGCAGTAGGATAGTCTAACTGCACTACTTGCTGCACCTGAGTCAATCAATGCTTTCACAGTCCTTGCACCCTTTCCTTGTCCTATCTCTCTAGTCACAAAGGGACGTCGGTCAATAACTTGAGAGGTAATTATGCCTGATTTTTGGCACATATCCATGTGATATTTTGGGGCTTTTGAGTTGACATCTAGGCCTAGTCACCTTAACTTATTTCACCTAATACGCTCTCTAGCCTCTACGTGTACTTCTTCCCTCACCCTTAGATCCTCTTCTTTTCGCTTCTTAGCAGTCTTCAGTCTCGTAAGCATATCCTCTATAAGAGGTTCTTGGTATAACTTGACTCTACATCCACTAATATAGTTTGGCAAGATATCTCCTTCTAGAGTGGCCAACTAAACTGCATTGCTAGTGGAAATTCTATTAATGACCATGGGTCCGTATCCTCTTTTTTCCAACTTACAGGCATGTTGTTAGCGTATAAACCAGCACTAGGTCTCCCTCTTTCAATCCTTTATCTTTGATGTGTGCATCAAAGTATGCCTTTTGTCTTTTCTTTGCAGCATAGATGCCTGCAGCTGCTCGTAGCCTTGTCTCACCTAAGCGTTCTAGATCAAAGATCCTCGAGGACAACTCATGTCCATTCCACTCATACTCTTGTGCTACATTTAATGTTGGGATTAGGAAATCTAATGGTAGCACAACATTCTGTCCAAAGAACATCTCAAATGGGGTGGCATTGAGTACCGTTTTATAGGCAACTCAGTAAGCCCAAACAACATGATGAAGTTGTTTGTCCCAATTAGAGCGTTTATTGTTTACCAGTTTTGTCAATACATTACATAGGATCTTATTTGTGCTCTCGGCTTGTCCGTTAGCTTGTGGATGATAAGGGGTTGAATTCTTATGTATCAGCAAGAATTCTTGGAGAAGATTTTCAATGACTTCATTCAAGAAGTGTGTGCCTCTATTGCTCACTAACTCTATTGGTAGTCCATATCTAGTGAACACATTTTCAAATAAGAACTTAGCCGTAGTCTGAGCATCATTCTTTGTTGTGGCTTTCACTTCTACCCACTTTGTAAGATAATCTATGGCTACAATAATATACTCTGCATGGGAGTTTCTAGTTGGGGGGTTAATAGGACCTATGAAGTCTATGCCCCACTCTGGAAATGCATGCCTTCCCATCATTGGCCTCAAAGGCATCTCATCTTTTCTGATCGGATATTATCCACGTTGGCATGTGTCACATTTCTTCACATAGGTATGTGCATCCATATGAAGAGTGGGCCACCAAAGTCTTGATAATAGAATGGTCTTGATTACTCGATCAGGACCAAAGTGTCCACCTAAAACACCGCTGTGTGCAGTTTCTAAGTCTTTCAAATAGTCTTATTCGTGAATGCACAATCTTAGATACCCATCCTTGCCTCTTCAATATAAGTTGTCTCCAATTAAACCATAGTCCTGAGCCTCTTGCTCCATGCTTCGTCTTCTTGCTAGACTAGCCTCTTTGGGTAAGGTTCCCGTTCTCATAAACTCTACCAATGGAGCACTCCAATCAGGAATTAATGACACTTGATAAAGGGTGGCATGCTCCACTAGTGGTCTCTCTCTGCACATTGGACAATTCTTAATCCACTCATGTATTTATTTGTCCATGCTAGGCCAATACACTCCTAAATGTTTCAGATTTTGTAATGTGCACTGTTTTGAATAATGATTTCCTAGCAATCCTTCATGAGCTTGTTGCAACGAACTAATATGTTGATCGTCCTCAACACAACAAGCTAATACACGCTCAGTATCTTGTTTGTACATGCTTCCTACCAATATGTGATATTTTTATGATTTTACAATTTTTTCTTGTGATGTTTTCACATTCTTATTTGCAGGGCTGAAGGTTAGGACTAGTACCAACTTATTTTCCCAAGGAACAACTTCTAAATTGAACAGATAAGCATCCGGTAATTCATCAAACACTCCTTTCGGTGACTCTCCTGAAGTGATGCAAGAAAGGTGATCTGCCCGAAGGTGGGTTCTACCTTTCGTGACAACAACTTCAAAGTCATATTCCATTAGTAAGAGAAACCATCTTACTAAGCGTCCAGTATTGCAAGGTTTATTGACCAAATATAACAAAGCTTGATGATCAGTGAAAAACTTGAACTTGTTGGCCAATAAATAGTGTCTAAACTTCTTCACAGCATATACCATGCTTAAGCCCTCGCTGAGTTGTGGTGTAGTTTCGTTCAGCTGCGGTGAGCTGTCTACTAGCATATGCTATTGGCTACTTGATTAGAACCTAAAATCCATCAAGGAAGCTATAAACTTCCTTGCCCGCAACACGCTCCAATAGGTGTTCCGTGATTGGAAGAGGATAACTATCTCTGATCGTAGCGGCATTAACTTTTTTAAGTTTAATACACACTCGCAACTTCCCATTCTTCTTGGGCACCACTACAGTGGGGGACACCCATTCAGTATGCTCAATCTCCTAGATGAATCGAGCTTCAATCAGCCTATCAATTTCTTCTTTTATTTTGGCTGCATATGTATCATTATATGTGTAGGGCTTCTACTTGGTGGGCTTGGCATCAGCGGTCATGGGGATAGTATGAGAGTAAATTCTTGGATCTACCCCTGTCAAGTCTCTATAGTGCCATGCAAACACATCCCTATATTCCCTTAATAGTGCTACAAGCTCCATTTCTTCTCTTGCACTTAGGTCATCTCCTATATATGTGCATCTCTCTTCGTTCTCTTCAATGGTCACTACAATTTTCTTGGTCTTTTCTTTATTACCATATGATTCTCCTATGATGGCCTCTCTCTTAGGCATTCATACCAAAATTTTGCGATCATCAACTTCATATTTGTTGAAGTTTTTTGGTACTTCAAACAATGATTCATCCTCTTCTTGTTTCACTGCTTTTCTTTTCTTTTTCTTTTGACTACTCTCACTTCCATCCTTTGAATTTACCGTTTTAATACTTGTGAGAGGTTCTTCTTCTTTTTGTGTAAGCACTCCTACATCTTCTAGATAGTGCTGTTCTGAATTAAAGAAACTATCCATCACAATGGACTCTAGATCGTCATCGTTCTATTCTTCTTCTATGACATCACTAGGGTCACATTCTTCTAGCAAGGGCTGACACATGAACACTGAAATATCATAACCCTCCTCATCACAATGAGGTGTCCACTGTTCCTCGTTGACAGCAATGTCCATGGTGGCTAAGATTTTTGGCCAGCCATGAGGCTCAAATTCCTCATCCGAAAAGATCATCGGTGTGTAGGCCAGGTCTCTAACTGGTCTATCTCCTGGTGCAGTTCCTTCTTCTCTTGCCTTCAAGCGTTTTTCCTCTTCCTCCGCAACCTTGCAGATCCACAATGAGTATCTTCATGCAACCAGGATGGGTCAGGAGAAATTCCAGAATGCACAGAGATTGAATCTTCTTTTGCTTTGTGGATAGGATTCCACTGTAGGGGTGGCACATCTCTGAAGGTGTAATCCTTCAAACTGACCTTAGTGGTGACCCCTACGTGTTGTAAGTACAAGGAATTGGTTCCTGAATCCTGTACTATTTGCAATTGTCATAGGAAGGGTCTTCCTAGGATCATCTCATAAACATTATTTTTCTCAAAGTCACATATAGCAAATGTGTGCTCAAACTCTACGCCACAAGTGGTTATAGTTATTCCTTCGAGCAATCCTAGAGGTCTTTCAAAATGACCGTCAGCCATTTGAAGCTTCATTCTAGTTGGTCTTAATGTGGGTTGTCCCCATTGCTTCCATAAGGAGGTAGTTGCAATAGCAACACCAACACCTGAATCTATGATTGTTTTGGTTGTGTAACCTTGGTAGGTGATTGGAAGATAAGTATTACCTTCTTCACCCTCACACATGTCCCCTATTTTGTCTAGAGGTATCTCTGGTACTTTTTTCTTAGAGCTTGCTTTTGGCATATTGGACTCAAGTTTTGGGACGTGATCCTTTACATGATTCCACAGCTCGGGTTTTGCTTTCAGCAACTCTTCTACAGTGAGATGACACTGAACCTTAGTGTTCTTCACGACATCAGTGTTCTTGGAACCACTGAGTCTTCATTTCTTACTAATATTGTGGGAGCCTTGATCTGAAGAGACTGAGATTCCCATGGGCTTGGAAATTGAGGCAGTTCTTCTAAGGTATTAGATTCAAAATCTAATCTTTCATCTTCTTGTTGTTCTGCTTCATCTCCGTAAATAGATGGAATGTCTTGGGGAAATTGATCATGAAGGTCATCAATCTCACAAATAGGAGGGAAATTACCCTTCTCCTTGGCCCAATTCTCGTCTTGTATTTCCCGCAAGAACTCTTGAGAGTGCTTATGAATTGAAGGAGGTATTCCAGCATCCATGGAATTAGGAACATACGCTCCCTTTGGTGGTGAGCCTCTTCTCTCAATAACTGGTTGAGCCTGTGGGGGTAAAGAAACTTGTGGTTTGTTTACCAACTGCTCTAATCTTTCTAGTAAGCCCTGGAAATGAAAATCTGGTTTGACAGAGTTTGTTTGATTGAACTTTTGACTAGTCTCGAGTATAGCTTGGGCTTGTTCTACCATTTTCATGCACATTTTCATCCGTTCAATCTCTAAGTCTGCTCTATGGTAATTCTTGTCTAGGTTTGCAGCTGTAGGCCCTTCTTGATGTCGAGCCTGGTAGGCCTTGAACATCATGTCCAAGCCTTTTGGGGTTGGATATGCAAGAACAGACCCTGGTTGTGGCCTATTTACAATGGGTGGTGGGGTGGGATGAGGGGGAGTGGATGGAGTTTTGGCATGCGAGGGACTTTGAGATGCAATGTCTTCTATTTTTGTTTTTTCGTCTTTCAGGCTTTCTTCTAGTTTGGATAACCTTTTGTTCCACTTTCGATTGGCCTTCTCTCTCGTATCTTTCCATGTTCTTGTTTTCCGCTTGCTAGGCTCTCCTGATTCACTGACTCTGATTGTTCAGCTGGCTTATCCTGTTTTAGCGCTTGGGCCCTAGTGACTGCGTGTACAGGAGCCACATTACTACTACTAGCACTTGAATCCACCACTAAGCCTACCACATTAATGGGTGTAATCTTGGGTGCATTGGAGGGGTTTCTTGGACAATCTCTAGGGAGATGGTCTTTGACACATTCAGGACAAAAAAGCTTGTATTGTGATAACCTGACCTTGACTCGGAGATGGTGGGTGGGGATAGTCACGAATGAAATGGTCACCTTGACATCTGAAACAAGATCCTCTAGGGGCTTGTGGTCTCATTTGTCTCAATTGGGGCCTAGGGTTAGGATTTGTGTACATGACATTGGAGTATTCTGGCTCCCAATTTTGCTCCATAGGTGGTGCCTCATATTGATATGAGTAAATCTCACTATGTAAGGCAACTCAGTGTAATAAGCATGTGGACTACCTTCATGGGAGTAGTCTAAACTATGAGCATGAGAGTCATTATCTGGTATCAATGGGGTCAGTGGCACCAATGCTCTATTTGGATTTTCCTCTCCCACAACATACTTGACTGGAATCACGTTGGCAGGAGCTGGAGGTTGGTCTCCCAAGACTGGTTGTGGCCTATATTGTGCCTGATATTGCTGTTGTGGTCGATAATATGGCTGTTGGAATTGGTTCTGATACCTACCTTGTTGGTAAGGTTGCTGATAAGTTTGTCTAATAGCCTGCCTATTGTAGGGACAATCTTGAGCCGTGTGGTTCGTGTATTTTCTCTCAATAGTGCAATATGGAGCATTCCTTTCTCTAATGTTTTGGTTTTGCATTGGGCATACGTTAGCCATGTGGTCCCCTCCGCAGGTATAGCATCGGTTCAATGTGGTGACTCTTTGTGTTTGTCTATTTTGGACTCCCAGCTTCTTGGCAACTTGCTCAACTATCTCATCTATTTCTATGGAGATTTTCGAAGTATGACTAGTAGAACTATCAGAATCCTTATAGAGTTTGGACAATCCTAACTCCTCACCCAAGTTATGTTCTATGTCAATGCATGTCCGCACACACTCTTCTATGGATCTAGGCTCTTTCAAGTACACATATGATCTTAACTTGGTGCTCAGTAAGCCATCTAAGAACAAAGCCAGTTGTTTGGCTAGTGTGGGTAACTCTGGAGCAGGGCATCTTTCTAGGTACTGTCTAAACCTTCTACTTGCTAGTCGCATTGTTTCTTGGGTTGTCTGCTTGAAACTGTGGATCAAAGATGATGTATTATGTCTTATACCACTCTTGGAAAATTCTATAATGAATTCGTCTAGCAGCTGACCTATATCACGATAGTTGCGACTACTTAGTGGTTGAAACCAAGCTAAGGCAGTGCCCTTAAGAGTTAAACCAAATGCCTTGTACTGGGTGAACAAATCCTCAACCTATTCAGCTCTCAACACTTGTTTGAACTCGGTCACATGATCATAAGGGTCTCCTATCCCGTCAAAATAATTCTTCATTGCCTTGATCACTTGAGTGGGTCTAAGGGTTCTTGGGTGCTCTCAGGGTCTAGGCAATGGAAAATCCTATTCACCTCTTTGTTTCCTATGTGCTTGATGTCTCTCGCTTTTAGGTCTTTGATTTTCAAATCCTGATCTATTTCTGCCCATAGTGTGTGCAAAACTTACCTCAGGTCTCTCTCTAGTTCTTTCTCTCCGGGCTTCATGATCTTGGGATGATCCTACACCTTGGAGGCCATGGGACACATTGGATCTTGGTGGAGGGAAAATCAATTCACTCTTCCAAGTATATGCATGTCTATCATGTTTTGTTACCAAGAATATTGTCTCTGATGTGTTATCTAGGTAGACAAATTTGCCTGGTATCTCTGCATCCTTGAACTCGTAGATGATGATTATACCCAATTGGCTAGGTTGCTTTGGCTTGAATCTCCAAAAGGCTTCCTCTGTTTCTCTATTCAAGAATAGTTCTATGCTTTTCTTGTCTTGAGGGATCCAATCTGGTGCGATCACTCTGGTCAAAACTAACTTGCCTCTAGGAGTCTGGGGTCCTTGTCCTACATTTCCTTGTTCTAGGTCTCCTATCTCATTCTCATGAATGATATTTTCAAACTCATCGGTCCTATCTGGTAGGTTGGTGACCACATACATGGTTCCTTCCTTATCAATGTATGAACCCTCTTCGAACTTGACCACCGGGTGTTCAAGTCCAAAGGGGTGATCTGAATTTTTGCATTGGACCACTGATCGCCTCAGGCCATCCTAATAGATGCGAGCACCTAATCGGTTGGTCCGAATATATTCCAATTGTGTCTTATAGGGACCTTCTGGTGTTTGTAGATGGGCAGTTCTTGAGCCACCTGCAGGTTTCCCCATGCTAAAGGACATTTCTGAGTCACTTGTGTCAGAGTTTAGTACGTAAGGATAACCACTTAGTTGTTGTGCCCGAGACTTAGCTGTATGGTTGACACTAGCCTCAGAAGATCTAATGCTTTGTCTATCCTTGCCTAGGTGTCTACCTGATCTCAGGTTCATAAGCTTTGGTTAAGACTCCGAAATTTCCCCTTACTATGGTTCAAAATCCTTTGGAGTCCCCTTGGGTTCTTGGTCCCACCTGAGGGTCAACTTCAAAATATCCTATATAAAAAATGGACTTTGGATGAAAAAGTTATGTCAAATCAGGCTCCTAGGGGTCAAAACAAGCAAAAAGGACCTTTTGGAAAAACTCACGATTTTGTGAAATCAAGAGAATCGCGATGCTGTGAACTTCAAGAGAATCGCGATGCTGTGAAACCAAGAGAATTGCGATGCTATGAAATCAGAGAATCACGATGCTATGAAATCAGAGAATCGCGATCCTGTGAAACCAAGAGAATCATGATCTTGTGAAACCAAGAGAATCATGATCTTGTGAAACCAAGAGAATCGCGATGCCATGAAATCAGAGAATCGCGATGCTATGAAATCAGAGAATCATGATGCTATGAAATCAAAGAATCGCAATGTTGTGAAATCAGAGAATCGTGATGCTATGAAATCAGAGAATCGCGATGCTGTGAAACCAAGAAAATCGCGATTTTGTGAAACCAAGAGAATTGCGATTTTGTGAAACCAAGAGAATTGGGATGCTATGAAATCAAGAGAATCGCAATCCTGTGAAACCAAGAAAATTGTGTTTTGAAAATCGCGATTGCTAGCAGAGGATCGTGTTTTTGAGAATCACGATTTTGTCTCAGAGAATCGTGTTTGATCACAATCGTGTTTTTGGCTGAAAATCGTGATTTGTGAGAATCACGATTCTGAGCACATTTAGAGAATCATGTTCTAGAGAATCGTGTTCTAGAGAATCACGATTTTGTACCTTGGATGAAAATCGTGTTTTTGAAAATCGTGATTTTGTCTCAGAGAATCGTGGTTTTCAAAAATTTAGAGAATCGCGATTTTGAGCACAACCACAGAATTGCGATTCTGAGAATGACCCCAGAATCATGTTCTTTTCAAAAGGATTTTACGCGGGAAACAGAGAATCCTGATTTTCAAAAAAATTGAAATTTTTCATAGAACCGCAATTTTCATCACACAATCGTGTTTTTTGGCGGGAACTTTGAATTTCTGAGTGTTGAGCAATGGCGAGCTCTGTATGTGCAGAAAATCATGAAAAAACACAGCGATTGCTCTCCCTTGCACCTCCTAACTCCTTCTCACACAAGAATGCATGAAAAATGGTATGAAAATGGTCAAAATGCACTAAAAAGCAAGAAATTTCTGTGAAGAAGAAGATAGATGAAGATGGAGATGATGAAGATGATGAAGATGGAGAAGAAAAATCAGAAAAATAACAGAAATGACAGTTTTTTTACCTTCCAATGTCGCACATCTACGATCTTACCATCACAACGCTCGTCCTCGAAGCTCTCTCCCCGGCAACGGCGCCAAAATTTGGTGTAGCTCAAGCGTAAGCACCACCTCCTTTACTTGTCAATCCGCGGAGACGTGAGGACCGGTATGAAGACCATGAGCAAGTGAAGGCACAAGTGTGAGAGTGAAAGCACACAAGCATGCACACACATACACACACACGCACACAAGGCAAGATCAAAGCAAGGAAAAATGAAAGCTTCTATTGCAAAAGAGTTCTCTTACAAAGCTCTAGTCTCTAACAAGCTAACCCCAAAAATGAGCTCTCTAGCTCTTTTTATAGTTTTTTGACTAGTTTTGGACCTGTCCAAACCTAGTGTCCGACCTAGTTAAAAATTAGGTTCTAGGGCTTATTTGAGGGCTCAAAAGAAGTCTAAAAATTATGAAAATTGGTAGGATGATACTTCTAATACTCCTCAAGCTCGAGGACTCCTTGGCTTGAAGAAAATGGAGTTACAAAAATAGAAAATGCTATTTACAATGGTTTTTAGTGATGAAAATCACTATTTTTATAGGGATTTCTTCTGAAAATTTCACATACACTTCTTGGAGCTCCCTACTTGCTCCTTCTTCTTGGGTGTCCACCTCTTTGATAGGCTCTTGTGCTTTGTCCTTGACCTTCAGCTTCAACACTAGGCCATCATCGGCTTCTGCTTCTCCGGTCATTGGTAGGACCGTACAAGCTGTCGGACTCCAATTGTCTGCTACCGACTATAAATCCACAGTACTTAATGGTATCAGATCCTTATTGGTCTTGAGGAAAGCCTCTTCCTCATCATTAGATAGCCGTGCGTGTAGATCACAGGGTTGCATAACATCCAATGCAACTACATATTTCCGGTGATTGTTCTTAAAAATTAACTCTTGAGCCGACCAAACCTGCACAACTTTGGCTTGCTTGAGCCATGGTTGACCGAAAAGTAAGTTGTAGTTGAGGCTAGATTCAGGTAACTCCGGGACTACAAAAGTCATATTAAATGTAGTTCTCTGCAGGGTTATCGGGATGTTACGTACTAAGCCCATTGGATGGACTCGTGATTGGTCTGCCATTTGCACAAAAAATTGTACGGGTTCAATTTGGGTCCAACCCAATTTCTTGAAGAGTGCGATTGTTGCAATATTCACACTAGACCCACCATCAATTAAAACTTGGTTAATCTTCTGGTTTTTATACCAGACGGTGATCAATGGGACTGAATGATCCACCGTACAATCCATCTCCAATTGTATGGTCGCAGTCGTCGGAGTACATGAAGGTCCGAGACTAAGGTGCTATTGGAATTGCTATCGTACTCCTGGAACTAAGGCGAGCAACTGTCCCAAAGGGAGTGTGATTGAAGCCTTAGATAGAACGTTCCATACCTGATTTGTTTGGGTTGTGGTCTTCACAGATTCTGGTGGTGATTCTAATGTTGTTGGGACAGAGATCTGTTCATTCGATCTTGCCTGTGGCAGAGGGACCTGTGTTACCGGAATTGGATCACAGAACACAGTAGGCTCCTTAGTTGTCCCTTGACTAGCCTTTGCAAACATCCACTACTGCTTACGAATTCCACGCTCGAAAACTTGAGCTACTGGATGTAACTGGTTACGTGATCTTGTCTGTACCACGGCTGCTTGTGACTCAACTGGGGAAATATAAACCATGTTAGGCATCGGATTTTGGCGTTCCTTCTTCCTTTTGTTGTACTCTGCTGCTTCCTTGCAAAATCTACGGATATGGCCAACCTCGCCACAAAAATGGCACCGAGGGGGTGGGAGAGGTACCCTCCGTCGATGTACCTACCTGCCATCGATTTTGATCAAAGTTGTTACTTCGCAGTCCTCGATAGTTCCTATATCCCTACTGCTGATTGGGTCGCAATTGTGGTGGCACGTAATGCGTGGCTGGTTGACGTGGTTCATGTATTATAGCATTTAGGGCCACTCTACCCTGCACCTTTGCATTATATGCACATGTTTCTGTTGAGTTTCTTGTTGTGCTACAGATGGCACAATACATCTGGTTAAGGGCACATGTAGAATTGGTGTGACTTGGATTCTTGCACTTAGTACAATACACCTGTTTGGACGGATCATCAGCTACATTCTTACTTGCTTTCAACCATTCCAGGTCCTCCCCTCCAACTTTGTGCTCCAACTGTAAGGCCATCGCAATTACATCGTCCAATGCCATTCCACCCACACAGTGAATGATCATGATTTTTCTTAACTGTGGATTCAGTCTGTTAATGAACCATTGTGTTATGACATCATCTGGCACATTCGCATGTGCTAGAGGAAGCTACCTTAAGTGAGTTCTAAACAGTGTCACATACTCCTGTACACTCTGGTGTGGTTTCTGTCGATTGTTCTGTAAATAGTCAAAGATTTTTCCAGGGTTCTTCTTCAAATGAAACCTACGTGTCTCTCACATCATCATAATTACCGAAATAATTAATATCATATTCAAGCAACCACCTTGCTGCTTCATTAACCAATGTGGCCTGAAATACAACAGCCTTGTACACCGGATCCGGTGGGTGGTTCAACACTGCATAACTGATCTCGAATGTTTGAACATGTGCGTCGGGGTCATCCCCTAGAAATCCACCAAATTTTGTATATATGTCACCCCTATCGGAACCGGTCGAAGTGGAATGACTGGCTGTGGTTGCTATTGTTGCTGCTGCTGAAACTACGGTTGCGGCTGTGGGGGTGTTTGCTGTTGTGATTGTGAACCACTCATGGTGCTATTGTGGGTAGTATTGTTGTTACCTGTATGGTGAGGGGGTGTCTCTTGTCCTTCAGACTCTATATTATCAGCCTGCTCACCTTTCGGTTCAAAAATGTCATTCAATCTCTTACTTAACTCTAAATCAAGTAGCCTTTCCTCAGCTTTGGTATCAAAATTAGGTAAGCTTGCCCCAAAAAGTGGTGAACATAATAAGGGTCCACCCGGTAGCACCGCACTATCACCGAAAAATTTCAAATTCCCACCAAACGGTACTGAACTTCCACCGGAACTTGTCGAAATTTCACCCAACCAGGTTACCCTTTCATCGGAAATGGTCTCACTTGGTAACACAACCTTATCACCAAAAATGGTCGAATTCTGACCAGATAGTATCGAACTAAATCCGCACTCCATCTCTGCACAACCAGACGTCACTGTACCCTCTCCAAAAAGTACCGGACTTCACACAGGGATTCACCAGAATCTCATCATGTGTCACCGAGCTAGCACAGGAATCACTACTGACTGGCTCCGATCCTTCTGCAACTGGACTTAATTCGCCTAAACTTCTACCACCTGGGGGTGTCCCTAACAAATTTGGAACTACTCAAGGATGTTGATCTCTCCTATACTTCGGATAGGACTCACCAGAATGAGTAACCAGCATATATAACTTCTTCAACTAGCGGTTACTATTCTCCACTGCTTGCCTTGCGTACTGCTCTTCCCTTACTGATTATTTCCAATCTGTTTCCATCTTCCCACAGACGGCGCCAGTGTTAAAAGCACTTCTGTCAAGTCGCTTTTAATCTCGTTTCGGCTTCTTGGGGATGTTTAGGGGTCTGACAGTGCAGAGGCCCTTTATTTAATTTTCCCAAATTAATTATTCAACTAAACAATAACAATACTTTCAAGGCAACAACTTCTGCTACACAGTACTATTTTCCGATTATGACTATCTTGACACAGTAAACTTATAGTGCGAGTTAACAATCACACAGTCGTACACACATTAATGTGAGTGTAACATTACTGTGTTATCAATCTATCTATCTATCTATCTATCTATATATTTATCTATCTATCTATCTATCTATCTATCTATCTATCTATCTATCTATATATATATATATATATATCCATCCATCTATCTATCTATCTATCTATCTAACTATCTATCTATCTATCTATCTATCTATCTATCTATCTATCTATCTATCTATCTATCTATCTATCTATCTATCTATCTATCTATCTATGTATCTATCTATCTATCTATCTATCTATCTATGTATCTATCTATCTATCTATCCATCTATCTATCTATCTATCTATCTATCTATCTATCTATCTATCTATCTATCTATCTATCTACCTATCTATCTATCTATCTATCTGTCTGTTTGTATGTCTGTCTGTCTATCTGTCTGTCTGTCTGTTTGTCTGTCTGTTTGTCTGTCTGGCTATCTGTCTGTCTGTCTGTTTGTCTGTCTGTCTCTCTATCTGTCTATCTATTTGTCTATCTGTTTGTCTATTTGTCTTTCTGTCTGTCTATCTATATGTTTGTCTGTCTATCTGTGTGTGTGTGTGTCTATCTATCTATCTATCTATCTATCTATCTATGTACCTACCTATCTACCTACCTATCTATCTATCTATCTATCTATCTATCTATCTACCTATCTATCTATCTATCTATCTATCTATCTATCTATCTATCTATCTATCTATCTATCTATCTATCTCTCTATCCCTCTATCAATCTATCTATCTATCTATCTATCTATCTATCTATCTATCTATCTATCTATCTATCTATCTATCTATGATGGAGAGTGTTAATCTCCAAAAGAACAAGCTACTCTTGAAGTTAGAGCACCTCTATATCAAGAGTAACTCAAAACTTTCACCAATTTAGAGGATCAATGATCTTGGATAATCTATGACGGAGATGACTACACAAAAAGTGTGCTGCACATAACCTACTCATTGACTTATCAAATGTATAAAGTTTTTTATCAAACTTTGCACAAGGTGTCGCGTATAGCTTGCGCACCTCCTTCAAGTTAAATGATTCCAAAGGACTCAGTAGATCTTGAGAAAGGATCTTAATAAGTCACCTATTTCTAAAACTGTAGTTCTTTATAGTCAACTTTGACACGTGCAACTTCTAAAGCTTGGTTCTCTTAAACTAGAACCCAATTATGAAAATGCTTTTAGCCATAGATGGCTTACCTTCCAACTTAGATTTTTACTCCTCATTTGTGACAAAATTTACACTGAAAACTGAGAAATGATCAATTCTTTGACCATCAAAATTGTGCCTATTTCAGAAGTCACTCAACACTTCTTCACATATGAATGTTCCTACTCATAATTCTCACAGCCTATTTACAATTAGGTTCTCAAACTTTAATCATAGACTCATTAACTATAGAGTTACATGTCTGCAAAAGGATTCTTGAAATGATCAAGCACAGAAGGAGAACACTCAGAAAAATCAGGCACAATGTTTCTTCATTACTGAAAAGTTTTACATATAGATGAGAGAGCTATTCTACACACTTCACAAGTATCTAATGACTTCTAATTCTCTTCAATTCTTGTTCTCACACACTCTCTCATATTTGCCCCGACATTTTTCCTTGTATATATAGGCAAATATTTACAAGCTAATGACCATACAAAAGTATAAGTGAACTAACTCTAAATTAATGTACATATGTATACACATCTTCATTCTCTAAACATGTACTTTCTTCATACTTCATATCTAGATCTTTTTCTTCAGTCCTTGGGTTAAAACCTTCATCAAGCCTTCAATTGTTGATTGCCCTGCACCAGGAGCTCCTCCTCAATCATGAATTGAGGTTTTCTCTATCTTCTTTATACCTACCATGTCGTTGAATCTTTGTAGCTTTGGTCCATCCCAGCTCTTGGTTAGCATATCAGCTATCTTATCTTTTGTTGAAGTATGTATTACTTCAATCTCCTTATCCATCACCTTCTCTCTTAGAAAGTGATACTAAATTTCAATATGTTTAGTCCTGGCATGAAAAGCAGGATTAGCAGCTAAATACAATGATATCATGTTATCTCCATGAATAATAGATGTACTCTGAGTGATGTCAAAACTCTTCATAAGAGTCTTAAGACATATCACTTCCTTTGTAGCTTCAACCATACCTTTGTACTCAGCATCTATAGATGATAAACCAAATGTGTGTTGCTTCTTTGAACACCATGAAATTAACTTATTTCCCACATAACACAAGTATCCATAAGTTGATCTCCTATCATCAAGATTACGTGCCCAATCTTATCACTATAAATCTTGATGTTTGTATCTAATGTAAAACCATAATACAAACCTTCTTTAAGTGTACCCTTAATGTACCTCAACACTCTTTGTCCTGCAATCCAATGTTCTTTCCTAGGACAATGCATGAATTGAGACCATACTCCAATTGCATATGACAAATCAGGCCTAGTTAATGTAGCATAGATAAGAATACCAACCAAACTTTGATATATCTTCATGTCCTTGAAGTCTTCTCCTCCATATTTGATCAATTTGTGATTCATCTTCATTGGAGTAGGTGCTACCCTGCAATCATTCATCTTAAACTTGATCAACAAGTTTCTCAAATACCCTTCTTCAGTTACATACACTCCATGTTGAGTGTATGAGATCTCCATGCCCAAGAAATATGACAAGTCTCCCAAGTCACTAATCATGAACTCTTTCTCCATTTCCTTCTTTAGAATTTGAATGCCTTTCTCATTTGTACCTGTAAGAATTATATCATCAACATATATGCACATGTAAATGAACCCATCATCACTTTGGGGCCTGCTTCATACCATACAAAGCTCTCTTGAGCTTACATACATAAGCTTGATACCTTTCATCTCTGAATCCTTGTGGCTGCTCCATGAAAACATCATCTGAAATATAACCATTTAGAAAAGCATTCTTCACATCTAGTTGACATAATTTCCAACCTTTACATGCAACAATAGCTATGAGTGTCCTGATAGTTGTCATCTTTGCCACAGGACTTTAGGTCTCATCATAATCTACACCATATGTATGAGCAAACCCTTTCACAACAAGTCTAGCTTTATACCTAGACACACTTCCATCTACAAACCTCTTTGTCTTGTAGACCCATTTGCATCCAATGATCTTCTGACTATTTGGTTTAGGAACCAAATCCCATGTCTGATTCTCCATCAATGCATCATACTCTTCCTACATAGCTTTCTCCCAATTTCCTTACCTTTTGCCTCTTCATATGTAGAAGGGTCTTCATCTGCCTTTATCATATAAGCATAATCTTTGGTAACCAAAAAATAAGTGTCATAACTATACCTTGTTGGTTGCCATTTATGTCTTGATGACCTTCTGAGTTCTCCACTTCTTGAGGTTTCTGTTTCATCACATTCTGGATCAAACCTTGGCACTTCTTCAACTTCAACCTGTACTTCATTGTTCTCCTCTTCATCAAATATCTAAACCTTTGATTTACCTTTCTTTTGATTCACAATTTCTTCATCACTTGCATGAACATTAAGTGTACCTGCATACCAAGTACCTTGCTCATCAAATGTAACATCCTTAGACACAAGGAATTGCTTTGTGGATGGACTCCACAACCTATATCCCATCTGCTTATCATCATATCCAATGAACACATATTTTTCAGCTTTAACTTCCAATTTATGCCTCAATTGAGATGGCACATATGCATATGCCAAACATCCAAATACTTTGCAATGCTCTATAGTAGGTCTCTTACGCCTCCATGTCTCATATGGTGTCATACCCTGCAAGGCTTTACATGGTAATCTATTGACCAAATATGTAGCTATATTTACAGCCTCAGCCCACAAATAATTTGGGCAATTTTTCTCCTTCATCATGGATCTTGAAAACTCAACAAGAGTTCTATTCCTCCTTTCTGCTACACCATTTTGTTGAGGAGAGTACCTGCAAGTAATTTCCCTTTTTATACCTGCATTCCACAAGTAATCACTGAACTCATTACAGAAATACTCTCCCCCTCCATCTGACCTTAATCTCTTCAACTTTTGACCTGTAATTCTCTCTGCATACACATGATATTGTTTGAATGTATTGAATACCTCTGACTTATCTTTGATCACATAGATAGTGATCCATCTCGTAGCATCATCAACATAAATCACATAATACCTTGAACCATTGATACTGAAATCCTTTGATGGTCCCCACATATCTGTGTGTACCAACTCAAGCTTCTCTGAATACATAAAACCATGCTTGGAATAAGATTGCTTATGAGCCTTACCTAATTGACATGCCGCACATCTCTATGTCATATGTTGACCTACAACATTAGGCAATCCAAGCACTGAACCATTATTAACCATATCTTTAATACCTCTTTTATTAAAATGTCCAAGCCTTTTGTGCCAAAGATCTAACTCTAAGATCTTATGTCCTTCATAGGTGTACAAGGCATGACCAATGTTACCTTGAATCTTCAATGTGAAGAGTCTTCCTTCTTTCTTCCTTGAAATTTTTTTTTTATACCCATTGCTAGGGTCTTCCACAAAAACTCCTTCATTAGTGAACCTAACTTCATAACCTTTTTCAACAATTTGTCCTACACTTATCAGACTCTTTGGAATTGTAGGAACATACAAAACCTTACTCAAGAGAGTTTCCATCCTTGGCCTTCAGTGATCCAATAGACTTCACATTGTGCTTTGTATTGTCACCTGTTTGAACTACATGATTAGTTACCTTATTCTCCAAATCATTCATCAAGGCTATGTTGCCACTCAAGTGATTGCTACACCCTGAGTCAATGTAGAAGACTCTTTGGTCTTCACTTTTCCTTTCACAAGTTGCATTGATTATCAATGTTGAATCCTCCTTCTGATCTGAAGCATAATTGTAGTAGGCATTGTTGTATTGTTGACTTTGGAATCCTCCACCTGCATTTCTTGCAAACTAGCCTCTACTACCTCTAGCTTTGAAATTACCTCTTTGATTTTTGCCACCTCTTCCTCTTGAATTAAAGTTCTAATTATATCCACCATTATTTTGAGTATTATGCCAACAATCATTAGCTAAATGATTTGTCTTACCACAAATCTAGCAAGCTTTAACTCCATCTTTATTAGTTCTGCCTCTTCCTCTACCTTTGCCACCTCCTCTTCCTCTTAGGAAGTTAGCTTGGCTAATTGTACCTTCATCTTCATTTGCTTGTTGCTTCCTTTTGCTATTCTTCTTCTTATCCTTTGAATACATTGCTTGACCTGCACTTTTATCACCTTCACCTTTGATATCGTGCTCAAAGGTTAGCATGTGTCCTAGCAGCTGATTTAAGTCAGGAGTAAAATGATCTAGTGATAATTCAGTAGACAAAATGAATGGCTTCCATTTGTCATCACCTCTCAAACCTGTAAGGATTTGCCTTACCAATTTATCCTCCTCAATATCTTCATCAACGGCTCCTAATGCATCTGCAATGTCCTTCATTCTTGTTACATAATCTGAGATGCATTGAGAGGCCTTCTTCTTGAATGTGGTAGAGTCTGCCCACAAGGATGCCTTCGTTGACTTTGTGGTGTTTTGGAAATGCTCCTCCAACGCATTCCATATATCACTTGCACTTTCAAGACCTCTAATGTGAGGTAGCAAGTAGTCATTAACTGCCATATAGATAATGCTCCTAGCTTGAGCATCTCTCTTCATCCGAGTCTTCAAATCTAATAATTCCTCCCTAGTAAGAACAATAGGATCTCTGAACTGAGGCTTTTCTTCTTCACTTGTAATATAACCTATCAAGTCTTTGCTCATAAGATGAGCTTCCATCCTCATTGACCATGCTGGATAGTTCTCTCTATCTAGTTCTCTATCTGAAGAGAATCTCCCATCCTTTCTTCACCTGTGTATTAAATCCTTCAAGCTTTATGAGGAATAAGGTTACCTTTACTTCGAACGAAGTTCCTTTTGTCTTCTTTTATGTCGTATGCCCTCCTTCTCAAGCTTTGCTCTCAAGATTTCACATTTTGAATCTTCAAATGTTGAATTCTTTATGACTATAGCAGTCGGGGTCCTCCTTTCTTAAATTTTGATACTTCCTGCTCTGATACCACTAGTCAAGAGTGTTAATCTCCAAAAGAACAAGCTAATATTGAAGTAAGAGCATCTTTATATCAAGAGTAACTCAAAACGTTCACCAATTTAGAGGATCAATGATCAATTATCCAAATTTTGGATAAACTATGAAGGAGATGACTACACAGAAAGTCTGTTGGACATGACTCACTCATTGACTTATCAAATGTATAAAGTTTTTTATAAAACTTTGCAC
>MU260177.1:32500-40000 GCA_020310875.1 Ceratopteris richardii | reverse complement strand
TACTCATCTAACAATCTGACATGATCATCTAATAACATTTTCATAGATTCTGAGGGCACGGCCTTGAAGCAGCTGGGGCTTAATGGTTGGTCGGGTTGATCTAGGGTAGCTTCTAAATTTTCTCTATTCTCTTCCTATAAGTGTTGGTTCTCTTCTTTTGCTGCTGCCAAGTGTCGTCTGAGTAAGCCCATGTTCTTGGTGAGCGTAACATTGCAAATAGTCTGTGCCCTTAACAAGTTATCGATATCTGTGACAACCTCTTTCGTCTTTTCTTCACCTTCTAGTTCAAGTTTATGATAAGCCTCTCATAGATCTTGATATCTGGTGTTTAGTGAGGCATTCTCGATGGTCAGTGAATTGAGTTGCGACTATAAATCATTGATTGTCTTCTGCAGCTGTTGATAATTAGTTCCAAGAGACGTGAACTCATCTCTTACTTGAGTCATACACGTGAACATTTGTCGAAATGCAGTGTCTATAGTGGATGATAATATTAGTGATGGAGTGAATGCAGTTGCGGTGCATGTGGGTGTTGATGCAAAGGGTAAGGAAAATGGGGATGGGAATGTGGATGGAGTGGTGACAGTGGAAAAACTTGAGGTGCCTAAATATGGTGGTGCCATGAATGAAGTGAGCGGGGGTGTAGTGGGCAGTGAGATATCCATGTCATTGGATGTGGTATCAAGTGCGGTGACTGTGAATAATGGCGTGAGAGTGGGTGCATGCATGGGTGTAAATACAGGATTTACAAAAGTTGAAGAGTAATTTATAGAGGGTTTCTCTTGTACTCCTTGGTGGAAAGGGAAGAGAGGAATGATGGTGGGTCGAGGGGGAGAGACTGGGGGGAAGGTTAATGGAGGTGGGAATGGGAAAAGTGGTCTTGGAGGTGTGGGGAAGGATGGGGGGAAAATTGGACTAGAGAGGTGAATCACAAATTAAGCAGATATGGTTGAGAAGAATTCAAGGATATGAAATTATATCAGAGTTTGGTTGGTAGTCTTATCTATGCTACATTAACTAGACCTGACTTGTCATATGCAGCTGGAGTATTATCTCAATTCATGCATTGCCCTAGGAAAGAACATTGAATTGCAGGTCAAAGAGTGTTGAGGTACATTAAGGGTACACTCAAAGAAGGTTTGTATTATGGTTTTACATCAGATACAAATATCAAGATATATAGTGATGCAGATTGGGCAGGTAATCCTGATGATAGAAGGTCAACCTATGGATACATGTGTTATGTGGGAGATAAGTTAATCTCTTGGTATTCAAAGAAGCAACACACAGTTGCTTTGTCATCTAAAGAAGCAGAGTACAAAGGTATGGAAGTGATATGGCTTAAGACTCTCATGAAGAGTTTTGACACTATACAGAGTACACCTATCAGATATGGAGATAACATGAGTTCATTGTATTTAGCTGCTAACCATGTGTTTCATGCGAGGACTAAACACATTGAGATTCAGTATCACTTTCTAAGAGAGAAGGTGATGGACAAAGAGATTGAAGTCATACATACTTCAACTAAAGATCAGATAGCTGATATGCTTACCAAAAGCTTGGATGGACCAAAGCTACAGAGATTCAAAGACATGGCAGGCATAAAGAAGATAGAAAAAACCTCAACTGATGATTCAGGGGGAGCTGTTGGTGCAAAGCAATCAAAAATTGAAGTTTTGGAAGTCAAAGAATGAAGACAAGATCAAGTTATGAAGCATGGAAGAAGTTTACATTCAGGAGTTGAAGGATATGTACACATATGTACATTAATTCAGATATAGGTCATTTATACTTTTGAATAGTCATAAGCTTGTAAATATTTGCCTATAAATACTATGGAAAATGTCGGGGCAAGTATGAGAGAGCATGAGAATAGAGTAATCAGAAGTTGTATGAGTCATTAGACATCTTAGAAGTGAGTTAAGACTCTCTCATCACTTAGATGTAAAACTTCTCAGAAATGAAGGAAGTTTGCGCTCGATATTTCTGAGTTTTCTCCTTCTATGTTAGATCTTTTGTGAAATGCTTTGGTACAAGTCTAAGTCCATAGTTCACTGATCTCTGTACAAATTTTTAGCTTCTAATTGTGATCACGCTATGAGAATTATGTGTAGGAACATTCATATGTGAAGAAGTGTTCACTGGTTCCTGAAACAGGCGCAAAATTTGATGTTAATGTTTTGGTCAGTTCTCCTTCTAGAGTGTAAAGTTTTGAGCAAGTAGACACTCAATATTTAAGTTGGAAGGTAAGATACCTGTGGCTAAAAGCATTTTCATAAACGGGTTCTAGATTGAGAGAACCAAGTGTTAAAACTTATAGGTGTCTAAATCGACTTCTCAGTAGAAGAGTTTTAGACATAGGTAACTTGTTGAAGTCATTTCTCAAGATCTACTGAATCTTTTGGAGTGATTCAACTTGGAGGAGGTGTGCAATCTTTAGACGACATGTTTTACAAAATTGTATCAAAAACTTTACACGTTTGATAAGTCAATGAGAGAGATATGTGCAACAGATTTTCTATAGAATCATCTTCTTCACAGATTTTCCAAAATCCTTATAATTGAGTATTGATCCTCCAAATTGGTGAAGGTTTTGACTTACTCTTGATATAGAGGTACTCTTATTTCAAGAGTAGGTTGTTCTTTTGGGGATTAACACTCTCCATCAATATGGTGCGGATTTCTTGTGAATCACCATAAAATCCTGTAACAAATATTCAATGACTTGGTTTAGAAAGTGAGTTCCTCGATCGCTCACTAACTCTATAGGCAATCCATATCTTGTAAAGACATTTTCAAATAAGAATTTTGCAGTCATGTGTGCATCATTCTTTTTCGTGGCTTTTGCCTCTACCCATTTGGTAAGATAATCTGTCGCAACAATTATGTATTCAGCATGTGTACCTTTAGCAGGGGGGTTAATGGGTCCTACAAAATCTATACCCCACTTAGAAAATGCATGTCCTCCCATCATGGGTTTCAATGGCATTTCATCGGTGCGAGTAGGAAACTGAGTTCTTTGGCACACATCACATCTCTTAACATAGGTATGGGCATCCATGTGAAGAGTGGGCCACCATAATCCTGCAAAGAGGATGGCTTTGATTATCCTATCAGGTCCAAAATGACCTCCTGCAACACCTTGGTGTGCAGTCTCTTGTATGCTCAGATAATCACTTTCATGAACACACTGTTGTAAATATCCATCTCGTCCTCGTTTGTATAGATTATCGCCAATAAGTGAATAGTCTTGAGCTTCCTGCTCTAGACTTCGTTGTCGTGCTAAGGTCATTTCTTGAGGGAATGTTTTCATCCTCAAGCAGGTCACTAAAGGTTCACTCCAGTCTGGTGTGAGAGACATGTGATATAATGTAGCATGTTCTACAGGTGGTCTTTCACAACAAACAGGGCATTCTTTACACAACTTGTAGACATCTACTTCCATTGTAGGCCAATATACTCCTAGTCTATGCAGAGTCTGCAAAGTACGATGTTTCGAGTGATGTTGCTTTAATGCACCTACATGTGCTAATTGCAACCAATTTGCATGTTCTCAATCATCCACACAACAAGCAAGAATCTTTTGATTATCTTGTTTATATATACTTCCTGCTATGATTTGGTACCTTTGAGACTTGGTAATCTCTCCTTCCTTGATCCTTATCCTAGGATTCTTGGGTCCATACGTGAGAATAGGGACTATAGGCTTAGCCCATTCCGGTTCTATCTCAAGGTTAAACAAATACAAATCAGGTAATTCATCTGCTATTCCTTGAGGAGCTTCTCCTGAGGTTAATTTTGAAAGATGGTCAGCTCTAAGATGTGTCTTTTCTTTCCTGACTACTACTTCAAAATCATACTCCATGAGTAATAGAAACCAACGTATCAATCTTCTCGTGTTACATGGTTTACTGACTAAGTACAGTAATGCTTGATGATCTGTAAAGAATTTGAACTTGTTTGCCAACAAATAATGTCTGAATTTATTTACCATGTAGATCATTCCTAATCCTTCTCGTTCCGTAGTGGTGTAATTTCTTTCTGTTGCGTTCAATTGTCTACTTGCATAAGCTATGGGGAGATCTACATTACCTTCATTCGTGGGTTGTGCTAACACACATCCTATGGCATAGTTGGATGCATCCACATGTACATGGAAAGGCTTACTCCAATCCAGGGTGGTCAATATAGGTGCTGAGCACAAACATCGTTTAAGTTCATTGAATGAATTCTCACACTCATCTGTCCATTCAAACTTGGTCAAAAGAGAGTACAGAGGCTTGGCTATGATTGCATACATGTGTATGAATTGTCTATAATAACCACAATGACCCATAAATGCCTGTTCATCGTTTATGTTATTTGGTCTAGGTAGATCTACAATCACTTTCACCTTTTCTTCATCTGTTGAAATTCCATTCTTTGACACAATGTGTCCTAGAATTTTGCCTTGTCTGACCATGAAAATGCATTTTTCTGGGTTTACACAAACTTGATATTCTCGACATTTTTCAAATACTTGTCTTAATTCTGGAATATGTGTTTGCCTCATATTCGAATGTGCACATAAGTCATCGACATAAACTTCCAAATTCTTGCGTAAGAATTCCTTAAACACATGACACATGAGTCGCTAGAAAGTGGTGGGTGCATTTGTTAAGCCAAAAGGCATCACATGAAATGCAAATATGCCCCATTCTGTGGCAAAAGCCATCTTGTGTTGATCTTCTAGAGCAATGGCTACTTGATCATCAAGAAAGCTGTAAACTTCCTTGCCCGCAACTCTTTCCAATAAATGTTCCGTGATAGGAGGAGGATAATTGTCTCTAATCGTGTTGGCATTAACTTTTTTAAGGTTAATACACACATGCAATTTTCCATTCTTCTTGGGCACAACCACAATGGGGGATACCCATTCGGTATGATCAATTTCGTAAATGAATCTTGCTTATATCAATCAATCTATTTCTTCTTTAATCTTCGCAGCGTAGTTATCTTTGTACGTGTATGGTTTTTGTTTCGTAGGTTTTGCATCTGGAGTCATAGGGATTCTATGAGAACATATATCCGGGTCTACTCCTTTCAAATCTTTGTAACTCCATGCGAACACATCTCTATATTCACACAATAGGGCCACTAATTCTTCTTCTTCTTCATTCGTCAAATCCTACCCTATGTAGGTACACTTTTCTTCTTCTCCTTCTATGGCGACTATGATTCTTTTGGTTTTCTCTCGATTATCATATACTTCTCCATCATCAGCCTTTCTATTAGGCATTCGTACCATGATTCGTCTATTTTCTATCTCATAGTTCTTGAAGTTCTCTGGTACAACAAACAAAGATTCTTGTTCTTCTGACATGGTTTCTTTCTTCTTTCTTTTCTTACCTTCACTCTTAGTGGTCACTTGTGTGGTCATCCTCACATCATTCATAATTTCTTCGTGTCTCTAAGGGTGAGTTTCTACTTCGTAAAAGTATTCTTCCTTTGATGCAAAGGGTGGGTCCATAATAATTGACTCTAGATCGAAATCACTCGCATCCTCAAATGCATCAGTGTTAGGTTCACATTCTTCAATAATCGAGTCACACATGATTGGCTCTATCGTGAAGACTGAAATGTCATAGCCATCCTCGTCATAGTGGGGTGTCCATTATTCTTCATTGATGGCTACATCCATGGTTGCTAGGATTTCTGCCCAACCATGAGGTTCAAACTCCTCATCTGGAAATACTATAGGTGTGTAAGCTGGGTCTTGAAGGGTTCGTGGATGTTGTTCTGCACCTAAAGTCCTGGCTTCTAACCGTTCTTCCTCTTGTTTAGCTACTTTACACATCCATAAATGAGTATCTTTGTGCAACCATGAGGGGTTTGATTCCAATGAGTGTACAGATTCCGTTTCTACCTGTGTCTTATGGATGGTATCCCATTGTATTGGGGGTATGTCTCTATGTGAATAGTCTTTAAGATTGACTTTAGTAGTCACTCCTAAATGTTGCAAGTACAAAGAATTACTTCCCCAATCTTGTACAATTTGAAACTGACGCATGAATGGTTGTCCTAAAATCATCTCGTAAGCATGATTTTTCGCAAAATCACAAATGGCAAAAGTATGCTCAAATTCTACACAAGTGGTGAGAGATATGCCTTCTAGTAAGCCTAATGGTTTCTCTATGTGTTTATAAAACACACTACACGAGAAGGATTTACATATGAGGGAGCTAGAAAACAAATTATCCACTTTATCTTCTCAGTTAGAGTTTTTTAAAAAAATGAAAGAAACTCCTATAGGTTTGAGAATGCGGTCAAAATGAGTAAAACCTTCTTTAGATTTGACTGAAAAATCTGGCCAGAAAAAGAAAAGAATGAAAATTGTTAGAGATCATGTGAAAAATGTGCTAGGTTTCAATATCTCGAGAAGTTTTGAGCGCGTACATTTCTGTAATGAAATTTTGAGTCAAAATGATGTTATAAGACTATTGAAACTGAATGAAAATACATGCTTGAAAGGCTTTGTTTTTCAAAAACTCATGACTGAAATGAATCTGCTACTAGAACCATCTCAAATTCAGAAGATGTGATAGTGTCGGAGTGACTACGAAAGGTTATAGAGCAAGTTCAAAAGTTTGGTGTGAATTTTTAAAATTTAACAAAGTTAGAAGTTTTGAATTGCCTAGACCCCATCATGTAGGAAAGTTTCGGCTCTGCTTGAATAAGAAGATCACATCATTATTTGGTGAATATAAACATATTCATGGTAACATGTTACTAAGTAGGAAAACAAAAGTTACATTTTACTTACAATGCATTTAACAACATATGGATAGATGTTATAAAACTTCAAACATACATGGTTTAGTTCTATAATATAAAAGAACATCAATGTTCTGGTCTATTGAAATTTGTAATCAAACTTGATGAAGCTCAGCTTAAAAACATCAAAAGATGGAGAGAATAAGTATTGCAGTGATGAACAAAGCTTTGGACTATAGCCTTGGGATATTGGATACTCCGTCTCTCAAAGTGCAATCAGAAATGGAGTTATGGTGGGTTGGCTGTGCTCAAGTTCCATCTGAGAGCGATAAAACACTTAAATGGTTATTCTCACAGACAAACATTCCAAATGTTATCCAAAGGCATCATGCAGGAGAATTGTTGAACGGGAACTTTCAAGTTGAGTGGCATTTGAGTGGAGACCTAAAGACACTCAAATGCATGTTTGGTATAAGTGGGGGAGCAAATTCTAAGTACCCTTGCTTGTACTGCATGCAAAGCCCAGGCACAAATGGATGGATTGCTAGAGCTGAGGTTGAAGAGGCTCCTTCCGTACAAAATGTTATTCTTCATAACGACTCATCTTCTTCAATGATTTGGGATCCCATACTTCCAATAGAATTGACAAATGTACACATATGTACACTACATGCAGAGTTAAGAATCATTGACAAGTTGGTCCATCTTCACTTGGATTATGCATATTCTATCAAGCCTACAACT
>MU260176.1:322500-352330 GCA_020310875.1 Ceratopteris richardii | reverse complement strand
AAAACACACAAATACCACACTAATCCCAAATCTCCTTACATGTTTTTGCACATACTATAATAAAATAAAAAATAATATTTTTTTCTTGTAGTATTGAAAAGAGATCATTATTTGTTCTATGAATGGAGTATAAAAATATGTCTCATATCAATGCAAAGGTACCTATATCATATGAGCTTACAACTGTTAGCTACTTTTTGTCCATACTTATTTTACAGAAAAACAACTACTTCCCCATAGTACATAGACTAAGGTATAAAATATTAATTAAAACCCTAAATTTAGAACGTTCCATCTCTCAGATCTACTCTTCCTAGTAGATTGCAATAATTTTAAAGTACAAGAGAACAGAGCATAGCACCCATTGGGCCTCGCAAATCCCAAAAGGAAGGGGTTGAATGCCTAGTACCTAATAGGATACAGAGCTTGAAGGTATATTAAGGTGGATATTAAAGGGGATGGTCCTAAGCCCTGATGAAAGGACTAACATGAACTCATATCCTCAAAGAAGATTGAACTAGGGTGTCTTTATACAGCTTGTAGGGTCAGACCCCTATGCCCAGCCTAAGAGGCCAAGATCCCAATTAAACAAGGAAGCACTAGACAAGAAAAACTGTAAAGTTTATTTAAGCATGCTTAAAATCATAGAAATGGAATGTCTCACACGAAAGTTAAAGATAATCACAATGAAAGCTTATAACATTTTAAACCTTTTCGTGGTGAACCCATTTAATTTCTAGCTTGTGTTATTTAACATGAAAACCTTGTGATGTCTAAAGGAGGGGGGTGGGTTCTTATATTCATGGATCCTTCTATCTATATAGATTAGGATTTGTGAATTGATCACTCTTTCGGAGTCTTATTGAAGTTGAGCACATAGCTTTCCTTTGAATTCAACCAAAGAACTTTACTTCTTTTTGCATTACAAAGATCAAACAAGTAGTCGATAGCTTCCGCTATGTGGAGATCATTTATAATTAGCTTGATGATGCACCATTAAACACTTCCTTAGGCAATACCAAGTTTAGATGCTTTTAGGATAGGAAAAGAATGTGATGAAAACAAAGCAAACAATCCTATACTTAAAATCCCATGTGCCTTCCTTTATCTTATTATTGTTTCAAAATTCTAAGAAAATTAGTTCTTCCATCATGTCTAATGTGCCCAAATGCTAATATCATTTTTTTATTTGATTGACTATGATATTTGCAGGAATAATCTTGAATTTGCAACATTATCAATGACATCAAAAATGTTTAACCACCCTTAAACACCTGTATAAGGAGGGCTTGGCCACATACATCCTTAATCTTGCCAACACCAACCTTGCGAGCTCAAGTGGTTGCAATCTCTAAGTAAGTAATAATTCCAAGTTCTAGTTCTCGTTATGTTCTTATTACTTTTTAGAGTCTTGTCTAGTCGAATATCTTGGACATCATGTCTTCTGCTTTTGTAATCTCCTCATACAAGATATTTTATAGCTCCTTATTTCTCCTAGTCAATCTCCGTCAAGGGATTTCTTCTAATCTAGATATATTATTTCATACCTACGACCAGGAGTTCTAAGATTTATTGTATTGTCTCTAGTCAAGTTATCCATACCTATTAACCCCAAGTTCTGGGACTTGGTGTATAAGTTGCATATTTTTCTAATATTTTCCCTAGGTGGGTGATCTGGTAATTAGAAGTATGATTTCAAAATCTTTTCTAGTCGAGTGAGAGTTCAGAATCTAGTTCTCTCTTGAAATTTTGGCAAGACTAGATGCTACCTACATAGGCATTATGGAGAATGCAATTGAACGAATTGTGGCATAACTTTAGAGTCTCTAGCACATTGATAGACATAACTGGAGATGGGAGATCGTTTGCATGTGGGTCTACTTATCCAAAAACAAGAAGAACAAATCACAAATATTCAAGCGAATCAAGGAAGCATTCAAGAAAATCCACATCATAGTTCATCCTTCAAGAAGGAACCCAATATTTGCATGCTTGTAAGTCTTTTGGTGATTGCATGAAGTTCCATGGATTCATGCAACAAATTAAAATGTACATCCATTTGTATAATTATAGATACCTTATGGGGCATCCAAGGTTGGTTTTATGCAAACCCTACTCTATGGTCAACAACTATCATGGTTGACCCAATCTTGGCAAAGAACATGTAATTATTTCATTATTATGAGGGGTTTCTTGAGACCTCATTTCACGTTTGGAAATGAAGACATGAGTTGAGTGGCTGAAATAATTTTTGAATAAACCTCAAGGTAACCAACCCTACCTCTACCTATGAACCAAATTCTCTGCAATTAATATGTAATCTTACTTGGCACCAATATGTGGAAAGATGATCAAGAGCTGAATTACCTATATAAGCAAAACAAATTTCCTTGTTTTTAGATCAACTTCTAAGCAGGAAACTTATATCATATGTATATCTCAAGGAGCCAACCACGTACAATAATGCTTGAGAATGTGTATCGACATAGTAGACAACTTGGTGAGGATTTATAATTATCTAAACTCTGTAAGGACTCTAACAATTCCACTATTCATATTTCTAGAACCTCCATTCAGATAGATGAGATAGCGGAACAAGTTGCCAAGAAGCGAGGAGTTCAAAATAGACAAACACCAAGGGTCATCTCATCAAAGTGATGTTATACTTGTGGAGGAAAACACATGGCTAATGTATGCCCAATGCAAAACCAGAACATAAGAGAACTAAATGCTCCATAGTGCACTATTTAGAGAAAATACACGAACCATACAACTCAAGATTTTCCATACAAAAGGTAGGCTGCTAGACAAACTTATTAGGAACCTTACCAACATGATAGTTATCAAAACCAATACCAACACCCATATCATAGGCCACAACAAAATATCAACCTCAATACCAAAAATAATATAAGGCACCATATAAACCACGAACAATCCTAGGAAACCAATAGCGCCCTCCTACTCGTGTGATTCTAGTTAAGTATGCAATGGTAGAGGAGAACCCTAATAGAAAATTGGTGCATATGACCCCATTGGTCTCAGAAAATGACCCTCATGCTCAAAGATCTCACTACACCCATGAAGATAGTCCATAAGGGTATTACACAAAATCACCAGAGCATAGTGAGGCTTATTTGTATCAATATAAGGCAGTACCTATGGAACCAAATTGGAGCCAGAATACTTGAATGTCCATGTATACAAATCCTAACCTAAGGCCCAATCGAAGAAAATAAGACCACAAGCCCCTAGAGGACCCTGTTTTAGATATCAAGGTGACCATTTCATTCGTGAATGTCCTCATCCATAGTGCTCTGAGACAAGCACAGTTCATCACAATACAAGGATTTTGTCATGAGTGCCACAAGGAACATCTCCCGAGAGAGTTTCCAAGGGACCCCTCTAGTGCACCCAAGGTTACAACCCATTTATATGGTAGTCTTAGTTGTCGATTTTAGTTCAAGTAGCATTAACACAAGCACTCACTAGGGCACAAGCCTTAAAATGTACTAAACGAGCTCAACCATCAGAGTCAAGTGAATCAAGAGAGCCTAGTAAGAGGAAAACAAGAACATGGAGGTATATGAGGGAGAAGGCCACTCGTAAGTGGGTAAGAAATCTATATACATTAGAAGAAAGCCTAAAGACACAAAAACAAGAATTGTAGACATTGCCTCTCAAAACCCCTCACACACCAAAAAATCCATCCACTCCACTTGATCCCACCCCACCACTCATGTATACAGGACCACAACTAGGCTATGTTCTCACATATCCAACCCGAGAAGGCTTAGACATCATGTTCAAGGCCTACCAAGCTCAACTTCAAGAAGGGCCTATAGCTGCAAACCTAGATAAGAGTTTACCCTAGAGTAGATTTAGAGATTGAACAGACAAATATTTGCATGAAAATGGTATAATTATCTCAGGCTATGCTTCAGACCAAACAATTGTCAATCACATAGATTCTATCAAACCAGGTTTGCACTTCTAAAGATTATTAGAAACAATAGAGTAGTTGGTAAACAAGCCACCGTTTTCTTTACCTCCACAAGCTCAACTATTTTGAAAGAGAAATCTCAGCACCAACGGACGTTTATGTTTCAGATTCCATGGATGATGGAACACCTTTTTCAATTCAATAGTATTCTTAAGAGTTCTTACGGGAAATACAAGAAGTGAAATGGTTCAAGGACAAGGGTAATCCCCTCCTATTCCTGAAATTGCTAATCTTCATGGTTAATTTCCCCAAGACATTCGATCTATTTATGGAAACCAAGTAGAACAACAAGAAGATGAAAGATTAGATTTTGAATCCAACTCTTTAAAAGAGTTGCCTCCATTCATAGGCCCATGGGAATCTAAATCTCTTTAGATGAGATCTCCCATATTACTGATCAAAAATGAAGGACTCAGTGGTTCCAAGAAACACTAAAGTCCTGAACAACACTAAGGTGCAGTTTCATCTCACCTTAGACGTGTTGCCCAAAGTAAAGCCTGAACTATGGAAACATGTGGTAAATTAGGTTCGAGAACTTGGTTCCAATATGCCAAAAGTAGGATCTAAGCAAAATGTCCTAGAGATACCTCTATAGAAAGTCCGAGACATGAGTGAAGGTGAAGAAGGTAATACTTATCTTCCAATCACCTACCAAGGTTACACAACCAAAGCCATCTTAGATTCAGGTGCTGGTGTTGCGATTGCAACCACCTCCTTGTAGAAGCTAGAAGGATAACTATACCCACTTGTGGTATAGAGTTTGAACACACCTTTGCAATATGTGACTTTGGAAAAAACAACCTCTATGACATGATCTTAGGAAGGCCCTTCCTATGACAACTGCAAATAGTATAGGATTGGGAAGCCAACTCCTTGTACTTGTAGCTCTTAGCACTCACAACCAAGGTCCAATATAAAGGATTATACATTTAAGGATGTACCACCCCTATAGTGGAATCCCTATCCACAAGGCACAAGAAGATTCAGTCTCTATGCATTTTGAAAGTTCTTCGGATTCATCCAAGGTGCATTGAAGATACTCATTTCCAGATGTGCAATGTCGTAGAGGAAGAGGAAAGATGCATAAAAGTGAGAGAAGGAGGAGCTTCTCAAGGAGCCAGGCTAGTACGAGGCCTAGCCTGCACACACATGATCCTTCTAGATTAGGAATTTGAGTCTCATGGTTGGGTAGAAATCTTAGCTACCATGGAGATTACTATCAGCCAAGAACTCATTACCATGCCTAATTGCCATGATGAGGGTTATGATATCTCTATTGTTCATGTGTGAGCTGTTGTTAGAAGAGTGTGACCCTAGTGATGTAATAGAAGAAGAGGAGGATGACAATGATCTAAAACCCATTGTGATGGATACTTCCTTGAACTCAAAGGAGCACTATCTAGAAAATATAGAAGTATTTACCCAAAAAAAAGAAGAACCTCTCACGGGTACCAAAACTATAAATTCAAGAGAGGAAAGTGAAGGTACTCAAAACAAAAAGAAAAGAAAAGCACTGAAACAAGTTGAGGAGGAACCATTGTTTGAAAGTACCAGAGAATTTCAAGAAATATGAAGTTAAAGACCGGATAATTTTGGTGTGAATGCCTAAGAGAGAGGTCATCATAGGACAACGCAATTGTAAGCACAACGCAATTGTGAACGTTGGAGAGCTCTTTGATCACATGCATGTAGATGCCGATCGAAGAGCCTCCAATGTTTAATTTTTTTTCATAAAAAACCTGTCCTCTAAGCGATGCCAGCGCATCATAAATGCCTATGCAGATTGTGTCCCATACGTGACAATTATTAGCATCACTTATGGGACATAAATTAGGATCACTTATGTGATGCGTTTTTTTAATATTTGCTTTAGTGTTGCTCGATGTAACCCTCACATATCCCGTCACCCCACACATGGATAAAAACATCAAATTTTTCATCGTTTAACCGACATTCCATGCTCAAGGCTTGTTCTGATGCTTTATGCAATTTTATAGTGATGAAATTGTGTCACGTTAACCGTCGCTATGCACCCATATTTCTTGTAGTGAGTCTACATTGACAAAAGTGGTCATCTATTGTGATAATGTGAGCAACATTACTCTATCAAAGAGTCTGGTTTCTCATGTGAGATCAAAGCACATCGAAGTTCATTATCACTTTGTTCATGAGAAGGTCATTGAAGGAGAAGCGGAGCTGATTCACACTAGCACTCGAGAAGAGGTTGTGGATATCTTCACCAAATCTCTTCGCAAAGACAAGTTCATCTACTTCAGAGATGTTTTAGGAGTGGGGAAGCCTTAGTTTGTATCTACATTTCATTTCATATTGCTTTTATCTTGTATGGACATTCATACCTCTTTCATTTTGTATTCAAGTTCATTCTGAGCTTGAGGGGGAGATTTGATGATGTGGCATTATATTGTGAAACAAATAGAAACAACTAAACGTACAGGTAATACTCATTGTTGTGAACACGTGGCGTTATCCACATATATCTTACTTTCTTCTTCATGTGTGTGTGTGTGTCTGTGTTGATGTCTATGTGTCTATGGGTAGCGTGATAGCTATGCGTGCTACCAACAAAGGCCATACTCAACAATGAAGTCATGAGCTTTTTCTGTGACACAAAGTTCAAAACGTTGAAAGGATCATGAAAACACTCCAACTCAAAGGTATTGAAGCCTCATCACAGCTACTGTTGAGTGTGTGTGGCTCAGACGCCTTATGGCTGATTTAGGTGTTGGCCAGTCTTCTGCCACCACCATCTTCACTAACAGTTAGAGCGCATTGGCAGTTGCGAGGAACCCTGTGTTCCATGCTCACACTAAGCACATTGAGGTGCATTATCACTATGTCAACGAGAGGTTCTCTACTGGGGAGATCAGCTTGGCATATGTGCCCACGCAAGAGAACATTGCAGACCTTTTCACGAAGGCTCTGCCTAGGGAGAAGTTTGAAGCTTTTCGCAAAGCTTTGGGCTTACTTCCTTTTGTGGAGTGATTTCCACATAGCTTGGCACTTCCTTATACATGAGTGCCAGCTCCTTGTTCACCGCATCACTCTCAGGGGGGATTTGCTGATATATTTAGGTAATGATATGTGTGAACACACTAGGACCACCGGGGAACTTTTTTCCCTCTTTAGGAGGTTTTTTTCCCTCGGCTTGTATGTACGCCTATTGCCCTAATGGGCTACTTACCTTTGTACATTCTCTAGTAATACATTCAGTATTGTGTGTTGTGCACCAAGCTTCTTCTTCTTCCTTGTGTTGTTTGCATGCTTCCGTAGACGTCTAACTCCAACATGAATTACTAACATTTCATGAGAGGAATTACTAACATTTCATGGATATGTATGAATGTATTATATACACTTACTTATATGATCTTGAAAATCAACACCAACTTTGTAATTGTCTTTAGAATTAATTTCAAGTAAGTGTTGCATGAAACGCTGGCTCGTTGAAACATGTATTTGTTGTTATCATATGCCATGCACAAATAATAATAATTTACATTCATTTATATTTCCAAAAAGATTTGACTTTTAATTTTGAGTAAAAAAGGAGTTGTGATATTATTGTTTGTATTTGTAGGATTGACTCATCGAGGACAATGTGCAGGTTTAGTTGGAGTGAATGTCAGAGAGATACTCTCTCCCTATTTTAATGAAAATCAACAAAAAGGAAGGAATATGTGCTTCATTCAGAACCCTAGGGGATCCGATTTGAAGTATATGCAAGTAGACACAACTTTTCTTGGACTCTCTCCGAAAGAAGATGGAGAAAAAACCTTTTCTTGCATCAATGAAATAAGAAGTCCACTAAAAATTTTGGAAAGTAATTGATGTATGGTCTTGGTTTCCCATGCCTCAACCTCATTTCACATTTCGTAGGCATTTTTTCCCTTGAAAAAGCAAACAGGAGTAGGATACGAGCATTGCAATTTGTACATGTTTACGTTTGAAGAATGGATTACAGCTCGAACAGTGAGGCTTCCTGAATTTTGATATGGGAAATATGGTTTCTTCTCATGATAAGGATTTTAATGTGTACAATTTATCTTAGATAATACAAAGACAAACGAATGGATTAAGATCAAAGTAACTAGATTGTTGTTGTTAAGTTTTTGGGTATAAGGAGCGGTGAGAATCACGAAAAGCATGAGAGGCCTAAATACGCGTACCAAAAAAAATCTTCCATTTTACATTGCTTTTTGATGAGAAACGCATGTTTAGCTAACTAAAGAAAAAAAATAACAAAACGGAAGACCTCTAAATTTTGCATACTGATGATTATAAAAATGTAGGGGAATGGAGGTTCAAGGCTATTCTCCAATTCAGTAGAGAAGAATATTCGGAGAGAGATTAAGCACGAAGGAAATTAGGCGTTATCACACGAATGGTTTATCGACTGCTGAGCTGAATCCGAAAGGAATAGATTTTGCCGTTTTTCAGATCCCAAGACAACATAACCATGACACATTTCATGAAGGAGATGATGCAACTCTGATCTACCATGAAAACCAATTGGGATCATATTTGGTTTGTAAGTTTTGATTTTATATCTGCAATTTCATTGGTATTCATTGCGCAATCGTGGCCTTTGTTTCATTCTCCGCATTCTTCAGCTGTTTCGGGATCTTTCTTTGAACCATTGTCAAGACGACAACACGACAACACGCTGTGAAAATCAATTTGCTGCATTTGATTCTATTGGTTGGATTTGTTTGCACCGTGGAGAGAGGAGGCCTCGTAGAATCGATTTTGAATTTGTATAATCAATATGTTCATACTACGTTCGTGATTCCTTGAGCTCACCCGCAGTCCTACACTATCTGTCTTTTCCATGCCAGCATACTTATTGGATAGGAGTTGGGACCTTAAGTCTTCGAATCTCTTGATTGCTCAGAAGCTCATGTTGTGATGCAAATGTAGACAATCCTTTCTTGCGAGTATAGATCGGAAGATGAATTTCATAAAGCTTCATGTGATTTCTTTTGTTTTGCAAACTGTGCGCATAACTCTGTCCATGGAATGCGTATTGTGATTGCTCACCATTTTCAACTTCACTCAGAACATTTGTTCCCATGTTGTTTTTAACAAGACATTCAATTCGTATTCCTTAAGGTTCACTTGGAATACGTTCGCAGACTTGGTACATCACTTGCCACAGATCTTCACACACAACATACGCATGCCGGGCACACATCAACGTCTCGTAAAACAGTAAAAGATAGATATATATATGTATGTATGTATATATATATATATATATATATATATATATATATATATATATATATATATATATATATATATATATATATATATATATATATATTTTGCGGATAACATGTGTTGGAGATTTCGAGAAAATATCTAGTAAATACTTAATTTATTACGGAGAGACAGGATGTGACCGGTCAATAACACGAAGTCCATTATTTGTCAAGTTGCATTCGAGAAAGTTTCCTTTCCTATTATCTACATCATCTTCATCATTCATGCATATGATTCCGGGCCCTCCCAAGTCGTATAAAGAGACAAAGTACAGAGTTCAATGAGTATATAAAAAAGTATGAAATATCTTGGAGACATTGATATGTTAAGCTGATAGTACAACCTTCAACATAAGCCAAGCAATATGTTTTTCCATTCCCCTTTTAACCACTCCAAAGGGCTGGAATAAACGTTTTGTTTTTTTAAACAACGAAGCTATAAATTATCCAAATTAGAAGTGTGCAAAAGAATCAAGAACAAGAAGATAAGTGAGAAGCTGGAAAGTAGTAAATGAAAGAAGAATTATCTCAAAGACCACCCAAGAACATTGATGATATAAAGATGGAAGACATCTTTGTGGCCGAATCACAAAAAGTGTACAAACAACATACAACCAAGGCGTTTACAAATCTAGAGAAATGGAGGAGATAAGAACAATAACTTCAAAGGAGATGCGACTACCCAATACCTGACATAATGATTCAACATATTACCCAAGCCCAAATGATTTATGAGCACAGAAAGAAGAGATGACGACGAAAAGAAGACCTCGCTGTAGAAAAGGTAGCGAGTGATGAAGAAAATTGAATATTCGAGGTTCCTTGATTTTGCTTCATTAACCTTCACAATGATGTCATAGTTGAAGCATACAGCTAAGAAAACAACATGAAATCCTTGAGGCGAAAGAAGGAAAAATCATAGTCAGGAAAGAATGAACAAGAAGAAAAGTCATAGCACTAGAAGAATAGAGGAGATGAGCTTAGCTCTCCCAGGGTATGTAATGATTCGAAATAACGAGAATCTTGGTTATAAATATGAAAACAGAGAAACACTGTCCACAATGAGCGTCAACACCATACGATCGCCAAAGTGAAGCTTCGTTTATGGAAGATTGTTAACAGCACACCAGATAATAAAATTGATACATACCAAAGATACATTAAGTGCAACACGGAGGCTTTGCTCCTGCATTTTATGTATGCACCTCCCAGCGGCAGCATTTTATGTATGCACCTCCCAGCGGCAGTCTTCGGGCATGGAGCAAACCACATTTGCTGAAGCCTTGAAAAAATATTCCATGAATAAGAGTATAAACTCCTCAGTGAATTATGCTGTGGTGACATGCGGTTAAGGAAGCCCAACGAGGAGACGTAAAGTAAATATGCGCCACACAAACCACTATGAACTATGAACTGTGTACTCGATCCAACCACTATGAGGTAGACGATGTCGAAATATGAAGCAAAAAAAGTCAGAAAGCTCATAGTTGCTACAAACATCGCAGCCGGATTACTGCATATTACAACGCTTTGTTTCGTTGGAAACTACGTCATTAGCAGAATTACTGTATCGTACAACGCTGTTACATTATATGCTCTTAAATATATACGATGCTCGGCGTAATATATGGTCAGCTCAGCTTCTCGACTACAGGACATTGGAGAGAGGTCGCTTATCGATTTCGTGATTCTTCTTTAGAGACACTCTGGCGAGGGTTGGAGTCGAGGATGGTTTCAGGAAAATTTCGCCTTCGAAAATATGACCTGTGCAATAATGAGATCTGCATCCTTTTAAAGCATGAGTTATTGTCTCAACAATGGGACATATAATCTTACGAAGTGATATTCTCTTGCCTTAGCTCAGTTCTCGCTAGCCTCTCCACGTTCGGGGCAGGGGTTCAATCCTTTCGAGCTCGGGTGTCGTAATGATTCCCCGCATATTATCAAGGTCATTCTTGGAAGTGTTCTCATTGATTAATTGTAGAAGAATACGCAATGGTAAAAAGTCATCGCCTTTTAGACACGATAGAATGTTTGTATTGGAAAACAACAAGATTAAAAGTAAAACGATCATTCATGAAGGTTATGAAAAAATCCTTAAAGTTTTCAGCAATTTTCTTTAAAGCATTTCATTCTCATTGAATCTTAGTTATCCTATTAGTTTTGGTCTATCACCTTGCTTTGTGAGAAAGAAGGGGATCTCACCGGCACTAATCTCATTCATTGTATGCTTATTCTTATATTAATTCAAGCTTCTAAGAGTAAGCTACCACTTAGCCTCCTTTGACAAAAACACCTGATGACTTCATCGTTCAATATGGTCTTGACGGAGGCCATCATAGAACTGGAATCAAGGGAGTCTTATTGTATTATGGAAGTCACAATGTGAAGATCATTGTGTGCTATATGTTACTTATTTCTTTGGGATTATGTAGATTATGTGGCTATTTGCTCAATGTTGTTCAAGGAACTAACTAAAATACAATGTAACTAACATTCATTGGACAATAAAAGAAAAATCAAGCGGTTGTCCACAATTCTTTGATGTATGCATGGATGACAAGAAGCTTGTTCTACCTGTAATGTAAAGAGTTCAGGGGCGGGCATAAATCAATGGTGGAGAAAAAAGCAGGAAAATCTCCCAATCCTTACAAAGACGAAAGGAGGAGCAAAGTTGTTAATGCAAGGGTTGTTTTCTTTTCTTTTTATGCATGCGTCAAAGAGGTGACAATTCGAGGACGATATATAGAGGAGGATTCTCAATTCTCGGAGGATAGGCCCAATGAGGGCTTTGATTTGCATTTCTATAAGTACAAAGATAGTAATATTTAATTCTTTATTTTTTTCGATTTCCGTAAACTCAAGAGAGAGTTCTTTTTAACCTCATACGCAAAGGCAATGTTGAGTTCCCCGAGATTTAGAGGTGACTTTGGTTGGGAAATATCTATCGTGAAATTAGACTTTCTTATAGCTTTGCTTTTTTTCTTTGAGGAAACAGCAAGATTTAATTAGAGATGGTAAGCATGTTTGAACACAGGGCAGGATACCCCACTCCCCAAGAGGGGCCCAAAACCAAAAGGAATACATAGTCATAGCCTAGGAGTACATGGCCATATAAATTCTGATACAATTAACAGGTTCAAATCTCAACTGCGAGGGGTGAAACATTACAAGATATCAATCATCTCAAATCTAGAGCTAAAAGGCACCTTCATCAAAGAATCTCTCCATTTACAAGGACGGTTACAAGACAAATGACTCGAGAGGGAAAAAGAATTATGACGGGTTTCATTAATGCAAGTCAGACATCTTTCTCCCAAAGAAGCAATAGCTCTTAGCAGGGCATGTTGTTAGCATGTAGCCTTCCATTGTAGAGTGCATCACTCCTGGACCTCCAAATAGCCCACAAAGTTGGACCCCTCAACAGATTCTAGAGCACGAAATCAAACCTGTTGCAACTACCAAGGAGAGCATCTTGCTAGCTGAGATTAAAACCTTTTTTTCAGAAGTATGATTTCATGTAATTCTAGAAGAATTGAGCATGCTGATAATTAAAGAATAAATGTGATGTATCCTCCATAGTGCCCCACAACACACAACTACCCTCACGAATACCAAATCTCCTAGCCTTGGCACCTGTCCAAACACTATTCTGTATAATCAGCCACATCAGGCAAGAGTGCTTAATTTAATGGGGAGGTGCCAGATACATAAGAATTTGTCTCCACTGGATAGGGCTCCAGTGGATATGCCACTTGTTGTTGAGCCTGGGTAAGATTCTGGTGATAGAACCTCTCTTGGCCTTAAAGTGAGAGAGCAAGTCTTTAGCAATATCCATCACCTTCACAGAGCTCCTCCTAGAACAAGCTTGGAGACTATTCTTTATCATGTCGTGATGCCTTAGCAACACCTCCACACAACTAGGAGTTAAGTAAGGATAGATAGAGGACAGAAAATCAGGGAGTGGGCCTGGCACGCTAATAAATCAGTCCAACTCTCAAAACCATTATTAGCACATTTGTATTCCTTTATAGCCAAACAACCATTGCAGCATAGAAAGATCCGACCAATCCACTTGCTTTCCTGCAAGAAAAAGTCAGTATATTGAAAGAATTTAGGGTGATGGCTACAACCCTTTTAAATAGAGAACGAGGCATTCCACATTCTATAAGTAAGGGTACCGCCAATAGGGGTGAAATTCTAGAGAGAGACAATGAGGTCCCACAGATGGTGGTTTTTCAAGGCTTTGTAGTCACTAAGGTAGAAATCACCTACTCTCCTCTTGATCAAAAAGGCCCAAATGTCTTTGGACTCAATAGATCTCATAACCCACTTGGCAGCAAGATTGGAAGCTATTTTCTTAGGACATAAGATGCCCATACCGCCCTCTTTTTTGGGCATACAGCAAGTCTCCCACGATACTTTGGGGACTTTAGTTTGATGGAGGTTACCCCCCCCCCCCCCCCCATAGATAGACCTTCTAGCCAGGCCAATTACCTGGTTAAAGTGTTTCTTATTAGGACACCAACAGGCAAGGAAAAAAGTGAGAGTAGGAAGAAGGTAGTGATAAAGTACAAAGATTCTATGAGACAAAGTGGATTGACAACCATACCAGTAAAATAGTTTATTCCTAAACTTTTGTACTATCCATTCCCATCTTTCATTGGAAGAAACCTGAAAACCCATAGGTATTCCCAAGAGCCTCAAGATCTCAATATCCTTAATCACTTCACACTGGAGAGAGGTAATGCAGTCATGGATGTAATTATTGGAAGATCTAAAGGCAGTTTTGGAGTGGTTGATGTGGGACCCACTAGCCAAACAGAAGGTCTGAAGGTAGTCAAGGACATGCTTAGCCGAGTTGTCATCAGCTCTAGTGGCCAGATTAGTATGATCAGCAAAAGCTTGTAAGCAAAGTTTCCTATCAGTGTTGGGAATATCAATCCCTTCTATGAGATTATTGTTCAATGCATCCTGGATAAGCCAACCTAAGGAAACACTAGATATAGCAAAGAGGATGGGGGCTAAGGGGCATCCCTGCCTAATGGATCTTCTAAGCTTAATGTGGTCAGGAAGCACACCATTTATAGAAACCCTGGTGTAGGCATTTCCAAAGAGGGTGTTGACAACCGTGATGAATTTTTTACCAGCTCGAGCATCATGGAGGGATTGAAGCACAAAGTACCACTCAATCCTATAATAGGCTTTATCAAAGTATATCTTGAAGAAGAAATAGGGCTCATTGGTCTCAATGGCATGATCAAAACCTTCCCATAGGGCTATAATGGCATCAAGAATATATCTTCCCCTAATGAAGCCTTTTAGCTCAAGGAGGATGATGTCTTTCATGATAGGGCTAAGAGGATGGGGGCTAAGGGGCATCCCTGCCTAATGGATCTTCTAAGCTTAATGTGGTCACAAAGCACACCATTTATAGAAACCCTGGTGTACGCATTTCCAAAGAGGATGTTGACAACCGTGATGAAGTGTTTACCAGCTCGAGCATCATGGTGGGATTGAAGGACAAAGTCCCACTCAATCCTATCATAGGCTTTATCAAAGTCTATCTTGAAGAAGAAATAGGGCTCGTTGGTCTTAGTGGCATGATCAAAACCTTCCCATAGGGCTATAATGGCATCAAGAATATATCTTCCCCTAATGAAGCCTTTTAGCTCAGGGAGGATGATGTCTTTCATGATAGGGCTAAGCCAACGAGCCGGAGAAGAAGCAAAAATCTTGTAGATTGTGCTTAGGCAAGTGATGGGCCTTTAATTATTTAGGTTCTCTTTAGGGCCCCTCTTATGAATCAATTTTATAACTTCAGTATTGATCTCTATAGGAAGAGTGCCCTTGCTAGCCGATTCTTTCCAAATCAAGAGAATGAAGGGAGTCAGAAGTCACCAAGAGCAATGAAAAACTCATTAGATAAGCCACCAAGACCCAGAGACTTGTAGGGTTTAAATTTACGGATGGTTTCTTACATCCAAATTCACTATTTCTATAAACAAGAAAGTCTTTGCTTATTTTCTTATCAACGAAAAACTAATCTAAGATGGGAATATAATTTTGATGGATGTCTTTGCACCACTGCATGGTGCGAAATAAACAAAAACATTAATCAATCTTGACACGTTTTCATATATTTGGTTCTTTGATTTGGAAAAGGTACTTACATTAAAAGTTACGTAATAACTCGTGGACATTCCAACCGATATATCAACATATATTCAAACCAATATATCCTCTGTATTCGTATTTTGAATCAATGGTTTTTAGGGCACAGTTATATGCATGGTCACATAATTTTACATTGCTACGTACTTCTAGTTTAGCATTTTACATTGCTACGTACTTCTAGTTTAGCATTACAGTCCATAACTTGAATGAAATGAACTTATTATAAGTTATTTTTGAAAAACATGAAAGTACAAAAGACTCCTTAAATTTCCAATTAATACCATTAAGAATCTTGTGAGCTTTAAAGAATTTAAGCAAGCTAAGATGTATTCAAGTTAATTAGTTTCAAGAGTTGTCAAACGGCCATTGTCGGAGTTGGAGACCATCGATCAAAATCTGTATCAAGGAAGGAAGCTGCTCTCAACGTTATCTGTGACTCTGAGTCGGCTAGAGACCATCGATCAAAACCTGCATCAAGGAAGGGAGCTGCTCTCGGCATTATCTGTGAGTCCGAGTCAGAAGAGTCGAGCGATAACTGTCGGAGTCGAAAGAGTTGAAGGGTGGACTTTCTGTCACCGTCTTTGGCAGGGTAGCCAAGCCTGGATTCCGTCCATCGCGGAGAGTGATAACCATCTATCGCGGGGCAGAAGATACCGTCAATGGCAGGGGTTAAACCATCCATCGTGGGGAGATACCATCAATCGCGGGCAGAAAACCATCCATCGTGGGCGAAATACCGTCAATCGCGGAGAAAACCATCCATCGTGGACGAAATACCGTCAATCGCGGGGGAGAACCCGGGTTCCCATCCATCGCGGGGAGGAAACATTCCTTCGAGGTTTCGAGGGGAGACACCGTCATATCATCAATCGCGGGACAATGCCATCCATCGCGGAGCACATCTGATCGAAATCTTTCTCTCTCTTGGACAGCCCGCAGTTCTCGGAGACTTTTCAGCATGCGTGACTTATTCGTTCGTAGCAAGTTGGTCCGTGCTAGTTATTGGCCGCCCCTCCTCCTCTTCCTTCGAGAGTAAGTGTTCTTCCAGCACTAAATTCAATGAGTGATACCTGGAGATCGACTCGATTTCAAGTAAACTTAGGCTCGCCTCAAAATTTGAAGCGCAATGTGGGGTGCAACAGTGGGTTAATTTCATTGCCGTAACTTTTGAAGTTTCTTAAATTTAACGTTGTTGCTCGTGAAAGGCTTACCAATGAAAGAAAAAGAAAACTTGGGTGGCACCTCTTGATCAACTGAGTCAACACTCTCCATAAGTGTTATTTTTGCACTTGTTTCTGATTTTCGAGGCTTTGTTTTCTCCTAAAGATTTAAGAAGGCTTTGCGTTATGGATGTGGGGGTCCCTTCCCTCCTTATCAGTAACCTACCTCAAGTTATCACTGGTGTGGCGGATGTGGCCCCTAGCCCCTCAACGACCGTGATGGCCCCTCGGGTTGCTCTTATTCACGAGGCGATCCTTTCAATGCAAGAAGAACTCAAGAGAACTTGCCTTGTTGGCCAGCTATTTGGTCCTAGGCCCCCCCTGGATTTTGTGCACCAGTGGTTTTGCAAAGAATGGTTCCCTCGCGGCATAGTAGTGAGTAAGTGCCAATTCTTGCTAGCTAGACACCTCTTGTTAGTTTTTGAGAACGAAGAAATGGAACTCCACGCCCTTAGTGTCGGGTTTTGGCAAGTCGGGCATACCACTTTGTGCCTCTTCAAGTGGACCCTCGATTTTTTGCCCGACAACTCTAAACCCCTTCAGTACCCTCTCTGGATCGAGCTCCTCAATCTCCCTTACTTCCTTTATGGCTTTTTGTGGGATATCGTCTCTCCGATTGGAAAGTCGCTGGCCTCGTGTAGAGATGTTGGAGGTTTCATTTATGAGGGCACAAAACACGCTTTTAATACTCGTTGGAATCCTCAAATTTATGTGGAAGCAGACCTCACCAAGCCTCTCCCCTCAAAAATTATTGTCGACTTGGGTGAAGGGGAATCTTGGGTTCAGGAGATCACTTTCAAAACTGTACCCAATGCCTGCTTTCATTATGGTCAACAACACCATAGAATTAAAGATTGCCCGCTGAAGCAAAAGTTTAAGCAAGAAATAGCGAGCAAAGCCCAAACTCTCAAGGGGAAGCAAGTCAACCCAACCATTGAAGAGAAACACAAGGAAGACCAAATTCCAGAGACCGACTCAGAAGGATTTATAGAGGTTAGAAGAAGAAGGAAAGCTAGCCCGAGGAGAAGCTCAAGCCCGAGGAGACTCTTAGAGGAGACCCGCGTGCCAGAAAAATCACTCAGTAACTTATACTACAACCTTAAGAAGGAGGTTAACGAGCTTGATTATCCGGGAGGGATCTAGGACTTTGCGGGCACAAGTAACTTACCCTTGGAGTGGCCCCCCTCTAATGAGGTCAATCAAGAGGACTACATAACTAGCAAAGAAGACAGATTCACCACAAGTAATGAGGACAATATGGACAGTGAAAGATCCATCATTGGAACAACAATACCGGATTCGGCCCCTCCATCTCCCCCACAAGAGGCTTCCCGCAAGGGGAAATAGTTGGTAGGTATGCCTTGGAAAAGTGCCCTTAAATTGAAGGCGCATGGTCGGGACCATGCCCCCTCAAGAAAGAAAGAAGACTCCAAGAGGAAAAAAGAGAAATCCTACCCTCGGATTGAGGGAAGTGCAAGAAAATGATCATCGTGTCACTAAACACTAGGGAACTAACTAACCCCACAAGAGCCACCATTATTGGTCAATGGCTTCATGACGTAAGCTTAAACCCAGATTTTATTTGTCTTTAGGAGATTAAAATTGAAGGAGCAGACCTTCAAAAAAGACTTAAGGGCATCTCTCAGTCCCATGTGTGGATTTCCACAACCCATCAGCGTGGTTCTGGTGGAACTGCAATTGGTATCAATCACTTCTCGGATAACAAGCTTGACCACAACAGCGAAGATAGAAACCATAGGTGGATGGCAGTTACATTCAACACCCCCTTTCAATTCTCCCTGATCTCTATGTATGCTCCAAACGAGGATGCTGTGAGGATCAATACTTGGTCCTCCTTGAACTTGTTCTCTCATAATGTAATTATCTACGGTGACTTCAACATGGTGGAAGACCCCTCTGATAGGTGGAACAACAAGGGCTGCATCATTGATGGCCAGGAGAAAGACACATGGGACCAAACCAAACTATACTTGGATCTGGTTGAAGTCAAGGACCCAAACGGGTTTTCTTGGTCCAATCTCCAATTGGCAAAGGACTTGAGGAAAACAAGGCTCGAGAGAAGCTACATTTCACAGAGTCTCATCCATCAATGGGGTCCTCCCACCCTAACACAACGTATTGACCTCACCATCTCTGATCATTACCCAATGGTTCTCACCTTCCCCCCTCTATCTAAAAGTCGCAAGGCACCTTGGTTTCATGCCAGTTCGATTGTCTTCTCACTCCCCTCTATTCATCAAGAAATCACTAACGCTTGGTTGGACGCCTTCATCGTCTGCACCTCTCCAGCCAAGTGTTGGAGAAATGTGGTGGAAAAGTCTCATCAGATCTTGAGTAGGATCACGAAGGCTCTCAAATCCATTCGTCAAAGACGAAGAGCAAACCTATACCGTCGACTCCAGAGACTCGAAGAAGAAGTTAATAAAGGGAAGATTCAATCTCAAAAGGGACTCCAAAATATCAGAGGGAGATTAAGATACAAGGAGGAGATCAAAAGGAAAAATCTCCAAATTTATTTTAAGGAATGGTGGGCTGGTAAGGCAGATAGACCGTCCAAAGAGATGTGCAATATTCTCAGAAGAAAACAAATTAGAGAGGAGATCCCGCTACTGCTTGACAAGAACGGAGTGGAATGTAAGATGGAGGAAGAGAATATTGGCATTATAGAAGCACATTTCACAAATCTCTTGGGTGGTTCTCGTCCCCTCTCTCCCCATAGGCGGGATTGCATGGCCCTCATCTCTCGGACTTCCTTGCTCACAATCCTATGCAACTTGAGTGCTCTGCTTGACGCCACCATTTCTGAACAAGAGATCCTTGAGGTTATTGATTCGCTCCGGAATGGCTAGAGCCCGGGGCCTGATGGGCTCACTAATGAGTTCTTTAAATCATTCAAACATGTGGTGGCCACCCCCTTGCAACTGGTTTGGATTGAGGCAGTTGAGTTTGGTGCCCTTCCCGTTTGTCTCAACAACGGCATCATCAAAATTATTCATAAAAAAGGGGAGAGGAACAGAATTGAGAATTGGAGACCTATCACAATGCTTCAAACTGGGTACAAGATTCTTGCTACAGTTATTGCCAACAAGATATCCTGCCATTTAGACCAGTGGCTTACCAAAGACCAAAAAGGCTTCATTAAGGGAAGGTCTATATTGGAAGCCATCATTTATATCTAGGAAGGTCTAGACTTCGTGGAAGAATCTAATAAGGACATTATCTTCCTCAAGATTGACTTTGACAAAGCCTATGACAGATTGGAATGGGACTATATCTTACAATCTTTGAAAGACCTCGGATGTAGTCAAAGATTCCCCAAGATGATCTCTACTCTCCTTGGTAATGCTTTTACCAAAGTCAATGTCAACGGGCGACTTTCAAAGGCAATCAAACTAAAACGATCCATCAGGCAAGGTTGCCCATTGGCCCCGTTGCTGTTCGCTATTGTCACCGAGGGACTTAGCCGGCTTGTGGAGCGACAGATGGAGCTTGGTCGCATAAGGGGCAACACGTTGCCACATAACTCTGGGCAATTGACCATGAGGTTATTTGCACACGACACAAATTCCTTTGTTCACAATGACGGTACCAGCCTGGAAACCTTTTGGTGGTGCCATCACACCTTTTGTGAGGCCTCTGGGTCCAAAATTAACCATTCCAAGACAACGTTTAGGGCTATCACACGGACTCAACCTAATCTCCTCACTGTGCAGGGATGCCAAAACATTCAATTGGGTCAAGTCGTTCACATCCTTGGTATCCCCATGGGATTCCATGTTACTTTGGAACAAAGCTGGGCTTGGGTCCTCGCCAGACTTAATAATAAACTTAACTATTGGAGGGAAACGCAAATTAATCTAGCTGGCCGGGCCATGGTGATCAACACATTCCTCATATCCTCAATCATATACTTTCTTTCTTGTTAGAGACCGAAGAATCAAGAGATTAGCCAAATTGGAAAGCACTTGTAGGAACTTTCTTTGGACTGGGGACCATAACAGAAGGGGAGTGCCTAAAATCAAATGTTCCATATGCACTAGTCGAAAGGAAAGTGGAGGTCTGGGCATTATGGACATTGGCAGCATGGCCGATAAACTGGCAGCAAAGTGGCTGATTAAGGCCTGGTGCTATAGAGATTCCTCTTGGGCCACATTAATTTTCAGAAACACGAATGTGATTACTCTAGTGGGCTACCCTAGATGGAAAAACCTCTACATCCTCACCCTCTTACTGTCCCCGTTTCCAATCTCACCCAGAGGATCGATCTTGGTGAGATCCTTGTGGTTGAGCTGGAACAGACTCAAACCTCACATCAGAATCAGTGAAGATTGGAAGTGGGCTGCATGTATAAGACAAAATGACTCTATTTGGTTCCCAATCCAAGGCATGAGCAACGTGGAGCCTTGGAATATCTTAAGCCCCAAGAGACTTTGTAATAAGGGATTCAAACAATGGAAGCATCTCTGGAAACAGGACACCAACAGATGGGTGGAATTTGAGGACCTTGACCCTAGTGCTGCAGTTACCTATGAGGAATGGAATGTCTTATTGAGTAGACGCCTCACTTGGGACAGCTCTAAAATCCGACTACTAATGGGACAGGATGCTCCGGACCAAATGGGCCTTATCGCCTCTCCAAGCTTCCTTATGTCAAAGCCCACAATGACATCCACATAATTCTCAACAAGAAATGGTGTCCCAATTGGACGCCACTTCGATGGGATATGAAATTCATGTCGAACCCTGTCATTGAAAACAAAAAGTCGGTCCTCCTATGGAAAATTTTACACCGTGGAATATGGACCAATGCAAAAGCTAATAAGATCTGTGGTGTCCCGCCCTGGTGCAAGCGATGTTGCCATAGCAAAGAGGATATTGGTCACCTGTTCTTTGCTTGCCCTAAATCCCTTCGATTATGGAGGATCCTGGGTCATTCTCTAGGACTCCAAGAACATATCAATTGGAAGCAAGCCCTCATTGGTGAAGCGATCCGGTGCTCTGGAGCATTGTGGAATGCGATAAGGGGAGAGATCCTTTGGAAGATTTGGCCGGAAAGATGCGCGCACAACTTTGGCAATACCCCTAAGGAGTGGTCAATCAAGAAGTCTCTATTCCTTCTCAGCAAAAGAATTGCTAACTGCAAGAAACCCCCCCCCCCTTCAGACATCAGAAAGAACTTCAGTATGTCAACAATAAGCTTAAAACCAAGTGGGCTCCGCATGATGGGGATGGGAGGTTTATCAACCTCCTTTATAACTTCATGTTAGCTTTGTAAGGTCCACCTCGATGGCTTTGGTAGATTGTCGGAAAGAAAATCAGACTTCAGAAACATATCAGCTGGATGCATGCTCTACTGGGAAAAGAGTTCAGTTGCTCCGCCTCTCTGGAACGCATTCAAAGGGGAGGCCCTATGGAAGATCTGGTGGGAAAGGTATCATCGAATGCTAGCTTAAACTCATGTGGGCCCCACGTGAGGGTGATGAGAGGATGACTAACCGACTTTATTATGCCATCAAAACTTTGTAAAAGCTACCCCCGCTTTGTGGGATTTGGGGGATCCCATGGGCACTAGCCCCCTTCTCTTGTACTTTTCTTTTAATTAATTCAAGTCCGGGAGAGTAGGCTAAGGCCGAACTTCCTTTATATTAAAACAAATTAATTTCAAGAGTTAGATCACTACAAGAAATTTGACTCATCTTTTAAATTGAGTAAGTAAGAAACAAGGAATATTCATTTGTTTGCATCCATTTCGGATAAGCGAGCGTATATAGAGAATAACGTAAATAATGCTGGATTACATAATCAATGTTATAAAGTGTCATTTGTAATGGATTTACTATTAAGATGTACGCATCTTCTATGTAGATGTACTATTATTGGTGTTCTAACATATTCTTATAATAAAAACTTTTACTTCTTTTTCTTTTATCATGGAAACTGTTTTCCATTGGTGTTGTAGGATTACCATTGTTATAAATCAGAAAGTAGTTTGAGCACGAGAGGCTTCGGCCAATGAATGGGATGCACGCAATCCAAATAGTACCGTTTTGTAAGATCGTGTGGCCCATTCTTGAGATAGTGATTCTTGCTCTGAAGGGACGTAGATCTCATTATTGTGCAGATTTATGACATTGGTCATTTCGAATGCAAAGACATTCAGCGTTTAAGGCAAGACTCTGAGCATCTCCTCTTGCCATTTATGGTCCTCTGAAAAGCTTTCCAACGTTCGCTACAGTTTCTCTAGACAACAATCAAGTATGTTACAGGATCGTGTGACCCATTCTTCAGAAAGTGATTGTTGCTCTGAAGCGAGATCTATGACCTCGAATCCAACGCTCGTACAGTGTCTCTAGACAAGAATAAAAAATGTTACAATTGACCTCTCTCTGTTGTCCTCTAATCCAGAAGCTTAACTTACTATAGATTAAGCCGAACATCGTATATATTTAAGGGACTTTAATTTAGTTCGCATACAAAAAACATCCGATGCGTTGCAATACGCAGTAATACCGGTAATGACATATTTGCCATGGAAACGAAGCTTCAGTATTGATAGTTGTGCTCGGAGAACTCGCGATGTCCTGCTGGGATTTTCATAGCCTGGAAGCTTTTATATTGTTCTGTTCATCTAAGAGCTTCCAGGTTTTTCTGTTTTGTATTCCCACATCCAACACATTTGGTTTGTGTGTCCTCGTCGGGCTCCATTCACCGCATATAACAATAGGATAATTCATTAAGCAACATTATAGCTTATTTCCATCCGTCTTATGGTCTCCAAATTCATCTCATTCGATGAGTATGTTTTCAAATCTTAAGAAACCGTGGTTTTCGCCACGGTTACAAATTATGGTTGTGTAGTATAAACATAAAATGCAGGAGCGAAGCTCAAAAACTTCCGTATACCACTTAGTGTATAGTAGTTAGTGTATTTTCTGTATGTATCAATTCTCTTTGAACAAACTTCAGTTTGGCAATCTTATGGAGTTGACGCTCATTGTAGAAGCTCGTTCTCATACTTTATGCTCATATTTTATGTTGACGCCATTTTGAATCATTAACGCACACACATATATGTGTATTAAATCCATTATGTTGGGAAAGATGGATGGACACCTCAAGAAATGAGTTTGTACGGCTAATCCCTGCTTAGTACCTGCCCTATTTTACTTCAAAGTTGTGTTGTCGGCCCTTTTATTTCCCAATGACACTAAATAAGTGCCTATGTGCTTTGGAGATGATGCGTCAAACAATAGGATCAGAACAGATAACTTTGCAACTAGCTAGTGACCAAAAATTTGCTAGTTTGGTCTTGACACCTACAGGAAGTTTTGCTCAGTACTCACAATACAGTAGAAATTAGAAAACTTCCTTCTAAGGGTATCTAACTAGCTTTGAGAGCTAATGACTCCAAGTTGATTCACTGATAATGATAGATTATACTCTGAGCAATGAGTTTAGCAAGTTGAAGCTTACTCCCAATATTTTAGGAACTATGTAGAGAACGACCTGTGACCACTTTGAGATGATTTTCTCCCAATTTGCTGAATGAAACTTCTTCAACCTTTGATAACTTGTAGTAGCGTTTGAGATGCTTCTAATGAGCTAAAGAACATTAATGTTGTTGAAAGGATTACTAAGATATGAGCAATACAAGTATAGTGTTTAGAGTGATAATGATAGGGAGACCAACATAGATGATCAATGATATAATGTATTATATGACAATGTTGTACATGATCATTGGCATAAAGAATATTGTCGAATGATCATGCCGAATATTGCCGAATGAGATGTAGACTATAGTGTGAGCCACACAATCTCTTCAATTTGTCAACTATATGCTTCTAGAATGGAGCCCTTACACCGTGAGATTTACAACCATCTTTTTTAGATGCCTTGCCTCCAAGTTTGAATTCAAATTCAAACTTTGCTTGTTCTAAAAGTTCTCCTCTAAGTTAGGAGTCATTCCACCAAAAAATTATTCGTAGCTTTATCTCTCCTAACTCCACGAGTTTAGCGGATTTACAAGATTCTTCCAAGTCATCAAGACTTTTACAAAAGTTTATGGTAAAAATGATATGCAATGGTTCACGTGGTTCTTCAACAACTTGCACATAGTTTCTTCAATGCCTAGCCAAGTGTGAAGGCTTGGCATTTGCTCCATTAGCTCCCCCTCAAGCCAAACATCTTGGCTTTTTCTTCTTCATCAATCTACTTGAATGTCGTACAATCCAATCTAGCTTTGAACGTGCAAAGCTTAGTACCATCAAGTGCTTTGGTCAATAAACATTACTTGATACGTATGCCAATTGAATCTCCTTGCTCAATAGCTTCTCTCTCACATAGGGATATTGAACTTCTATATGCTTGGTTCTAGCATGATAGATAGGAGTCCTAAATTTGTATATAGCAATCTGATCCATATGACTTCTTGAGTAGCATTGGCTAATCCTTTATATTCTGCCTCTATTGAAGATAATGCAACAGTAGGTTGCTTCTTGGAAGACCATGAAATGGGCTTATCACCTGCAAAAGAAAGATAACCTTCGGTGCTCGTCCTCTCTTCCTTACAACCTACCCAATCTGCATCTGAGTATATTCTAATATCCAAATTTGAAGTATATGGAAAGTATAAACCTTGATTCTGGGTACCCTTAAGATACTTTAAAATCCTCCTGTAAGCTTCCAAGTGAGGTGCTCTAGTTTTGTGCATACCTTGACTAAATACACTTACTCCATAAGCAATATCAATCCTTGTGAATGTAGCATAGTTTAGGCTTCCTACTATACCTTGATATCCTGCAATGTCTTCTAGCAAATCACCTTCATGAGCACTTAAGTTTTGGTTTACCTCTATAGGAATGCTAGCTACTTTGGCATTCTCCAAGTGGAACTTCTTCAACATGTCCTACACATACTTTCTTTGAGTGATGTAAATTCTAGAATGTGTATAGGCTAATTCAAGTCCAAGAAAATACTTAAGTGATCCTAGATCACTGATTTTGAACTCCTACATCATTAGGTGCTTGATCTGTTTTATGACATTGGCATCACTACCTATAAGTATGATATCATCAACATACACACATAGGTACATCACCTCTAAATTACTTCTCTCGACAAACAGAGAAGTTTCTGCTTTGCTTATGATGAATCCTTGATCTTGAAGGTATGTAGTCAACCTATGGTTCTCTGCCCTAGGTGCCTGCTTCAATCTATACAAAGCTTTGTTCAATTTGCATACATAATTTACCTTGCTTTGGTCTTCATAACCAAGAGGTTGAGCCATGTAAACTTCCTCTCAAATCCATCCATTAAGAAAAGCATTTTTACATCCAATTGGTACATATTCCAATTCCTTGATGCACTCACACTTACCAATACCCTTATAGTTGGCATTTCAGCCATAGGTGAGAAAGTCTCTTCATAATCAAATCCTTGAGTTAGTTCAAAACTCTTAGCCACAAGTCTAGCTTTATACCTATTTATGGTTCCATCTGAGTCTCTCTTGACTTTGTAGATCCATCTAGATCCAATTACCTTAATTGATTCCTTCTTTGATACTAGCTCCCAAGTATCATTCTCCTTCAGTGCTTCTATTTCTTCACATGAGGTAGTTTCTTCACATGAGGTAGTTTCTTCACATGATAAATCCTTCGCAAGATAAACAGAATGCTTAGTCACTAAGGAGGTGTCATACCCATATCTTATTGGCTTCTTGCTCTCCCTTTGTGATCTTCTAATTGCTTGGTTGGATGATTCAAGTTTGTCTTCCAAGCTCTTCACCTTTACCTTGCCCTTTGATTTCCATGCTTTGATTTCCTCCATATTGATGGTGTCCTCATCATCTCATTTGATGTCTTCAAATTTGGTTCCTCCTTGATGAGACTACCGCACCGCATCCCTCCAAGTCGTGCAATAGTGCAGTCAACCCATGACTATATCCGCAAGACTCCTCCGTTCGTTTTGGAGGACGACCCATTGCTAGCTCTTGAAACAAATATAAAAAGATTAGAGAAACATACATGAGAAATTTAACACAAATAAATTTCAATAAATGAAATGGTACTTACAAACTCATGATGCATCGTGTCATATCTGCCGCTGCCCAAATGTGACGGTCCAATCGTATCTAAACGTGTGGCTATGGCATTTCGCTACTAGCAATATCGATCAGGAGTCTACTACTGCTCGTCACGAATCATGTCCCACTCCTCAGCATCTAACCATAGAGGCTTTGGTAAGCCTTCTCTGAAAGCATCACGAGCCTCGGATCGTCGATGGGACATGACCTCACGTGAAGTGTGCAGAATCCACTCTGAAGTGACAATAGTCTGTCGATCGGCTGGTCAGAACTCCTGGTAAATTGTCTGTGTGATATAATTCTTCTGATCTTTATCCTCTTCACTCCATTTCAGCATGATGGAGTGTCCAAACTGGATGGAGCAAAGCTGTCGTATGCATGCATGCATTGATTTGCCAGCCGCATCCATCACCGGAGCTCCATCTCGGATACTATACACCTTGGAGTCATCATGGTCATGAGCACCCCAAGGTGTACGTGGTGTTCCACGTGGTGTACTGCGTGGCGTACCTACATTTGAGGTACTCGTCCTAGGACTAGAAGCGGGCGACACAACGTCTGTTGCACTGCCCCCACAACAACCACCTCCTTCGCGTCTAGACCTATCTGTAGATCCACTCCTAGAACCTGCTTCTCTAGCGTGACCTCGATCTACGAGACGGGCGAGAACCTGTATCGCGCTGAGGTGTCGAACGCACATGTCTACTAGTAGACCCTGTAGGAGATGGCTGCAAAGATGTTCATGGTGGAGTCACAAAGCTAGGAGACATACCTCCTATGGGAGTAGCACCACCCGTAGGAGTGACACCGGCAGGAGTGACACCGGCGGGAGTGACACCTGGGAGTGAGGTCAGCGGGAGTGAGGCCGGCAGGAGTAAGGCTGGCAGGAGTAAGGCGGCCAGTAATGAGGCCGGGAGGAGTGCTACCACGAGTGATCCAATAGTGTGATGCAGCGGCCATATACGTAGGAGGAACCTGAGAGATCAACTCCAAAAACTACTCCTCTGTCATGGAATGTGGAATGACTTGAGGACTTTCTCCCATCGTGCTCTGTAATAAAAGAACTCAAATAATTAGCATGCGATAAGAAAAGTAACATAGAGAAAAACAAAAAAAGAAAATAGTACGTACAAGTGTTTTATTCAAAAGTCCTCTATTCTAGCATCCTCTTGAAGATCCGATGCACCGAGAATATCTATCTCTATATTGATGGCTTCTAAATCGCTTGCTATGCTGGTTTCCTCTTGATCATCGTCTATTGCTTCGTCTTCTCAAACAATGACCTCTTCTTCAATGACCTCTTCTTCTGGAACAATGATCTCTTCTTCCTCAACTATCGAATGAATCTCTGAGTCCACTAGAGATGGACTTTCTTCTACATCTATGTTTTCAAAAATTTGTCTACTACGTGGAGCGACTTGCAAAACAAATAGCCACTCTCGGTCTTTTGAATCTGGTATAAAAAAAACTTGCTCACAGTGTTCGCGAAGCACAAATGTATCCCTTTCATCTGTCCATAATCTTGTGAAGTCGACTTGAAGCAAACCGCTCTTATCCCGTCTCACTGTTGCGTTTCTTGCAAAGGTGACTACTTTGAACCATTTCACATAAAAAAAAAAGTAATCAAACTTTCTGAAAGATAGTTTCAAGATGTCTTGAATCACACCTCAATAATCTAACTCGCCTTCTAGAGCATTATCATCTCTTGCACTCGCTTTACTTTTTGCAAAAAATTCACCATCACTCCACTAACAAAAGTAGACCTATTTTAATCAATTCATGCGATTCGAAAGTTTCATCCATGAGACCATACTGCACTATATTTAATATACTCCCAATCACATCCTTTTGCGAGTTCTTCTTCTTCTTCAGAGATATCTTCCTCTTAATTGAGTTATATGTATGCCTAAATCCTAAAACCCTAATTTTAAAGATCTAGTCCTAAATTATATATATTTCTATACACATGTGTATATACATGTATATATGTATTATATGTGTATGTGTATGTGTGTATATATGTTATGTAGGTGTTAAAACCCTAAAACCCTAATCCAAATGACCTAGACCTAAAACATGTATATATATGTATGCATGTGTATATATATGTGTATATGCATATATATGTGCATATAGATAGGTGTATAAGTATGTTTGTTTGTGTATTGTATATATATTCACTCTATTTAAAATGATTAAATTTAAACCTATTTTTATATATTTAATCATATACATTTCATTTATTTATTTAAAATACTAGTTCTTATCATATTTTATTATCTATATAATTATCCTACCTTATATATATATATATATATATATATATATATATATATATATATATATATATATATATATATATATATATATATATATATATATATATATATATATATATATATATATATATATATATATAATTTATATATTCAGATTTTTTCCTTACTTAATCCTATTTTTATATATTTAATTAAATTTTTTAAAAGACTAGTTCTTTTTATATTTATTTATCTATATAATTATCCTATTCTATATATATATTTATTTATATCTTCAGATTTTTTCATTACGTAATTCTATTTTTATATATTTAATTTTATATATTTACTTATATATATTTAATTAAATTATTTAAAACACTAGTTCTTTTTATATTTATTTATGTATATAATTATCTTATGATATATATATATATATATATATTTATATTTATATATTCAGATTTTTACCTTACATAATCCTATTTTTATATATTTAATTTTATATATTTAATTATATATTTAATTAAATTATTTAAAACACTAGTTCTTTTTATATTTATTTATGTATATAATTATCTTATTTTATATATATATATTTATTTATATATTCATATTTTTTCCTTACGGAATCCTATTTTTATATTTTTAATCTTATATATTTAATTTTATATATTTAATTATATATATTTAATTAAAACCCTAATCTTAAAATTCTAGATCTAGAATATGTATATTTTTGTATGCATGTGTATCTACAAGTGTATATGTATTATATGTCTATG
>MU260176.1:197500-320000 GCA_020310875.1 Ceratopteris richardii | reverse complement strand
TCAGAGATCTTGCATGGATCAGTGAGTGTATTTTTACTGTGTATCAATTTTAGTTTCTGGTGTATTGTTAACAAAGTTCCGTAAATGAAACTTCAATCTCACGATTGCATCGTGCTGAACCATTCTGCTTGTTGACTTGCTCAAGTGACTTATTTTCCTTCTTCCGAGCTTAGACTCTTGTTATCACGTTGCTGGGGGTACATCTCCTTCACCTTTTAAATATTCTTAGAGCCGCAAAATGGTTCTATCCCACAAGATATAGCATTCCTCATGAGATATGCATGGCAAAGCTTGTATGTATGTTTCTTTCCATGGTGCTTGAGAGATGATCCATCGTTCCATGAAGCTAGGGGAGATGAAAGCCTCTAATGTGGTTATCGACACCATATTATAACAAATTACATTTTCTACATACTTAGGTCATATTTGTTTAAGAAAGATGTTTCTTTCTTGTTAGGTATATAAATATTGCTTCATCCATGTCAAATTTACCATAGCGTGACTCAAGCCCCCAAGATTCATTGGATACTCTAAATTCTCTTCCATTAGGATCCCATTATAGGAGTATTTCTATCTTAATTTTGAATTCTCCTTGAAAGTAGGGATTGCAAATATACGGGATATATTTACTTCTATTTGATGTAAAATCACAAAAAATACAATCGTTCCTAACAAAGGTTATGCTTTACTCATCTGAATACCCCTTGTATTGGATATTGCATTATCGCTCTCACATATTTGGAATCATAGAAACAACCAAGCACCCCATGATTACGTCGCTCGTGCCCGGATTTCCAATTGCGTATGGTTCAGTTTCCAAATAGAGTCAACTATATAAATGCTAATACAAAGGACTCATACTGAGTGAAATCTTTTATTTTTTTTGAGTTTTTTTTAATTCCAGAACATGATACTCTCAATGCATTATAATTATTTTCCATAAACGTACATTGGATGGATCCGAGATTCCAGAACATGATAATAAGGTGCTCTCAATACATTATAATTATTCTTCATAAACGTACCTGGGATGGATCCAAGATTCCCTCCTTGCTTTCTTTGAGAGGTTCGATTTAAACTCAAAGCAACCACTAGCACACTAGTATCTCTATTGTACTGTAAGCTAAAAGGAGTGTTGAGTTTCGTTCTTTGTCTATATGGAAGCATGCCGTAGTAGTGATCAAAGATCCCTCTATTCATTGCATCTCTTAAAGGCATCAGAGTCTTATGTTCCGAACTCTCATTTTTGTTAAGAATCTACTTCCATCAACAGAGATTTACATTTGTACAGATTGATGCATTCAGCTGTTTAGCCACCTTCTAGTTTATATTCCTTGCTTTGGCGATGCTTGCCTCCTAGGTTTCTAACACACGTACATCATTCGTGTCTTTATTTCTGTACAATACGTTTTTAAGATGAATGAAACAAATCTTGTCAGCTTCATCTACGTGATAACATATGCGAGAATCATCTACTATTGCATATTTGTTAGGTGGTTGCCCTGTCACATTAGTGTTCATGGTTCCATCCGCTAAAATGTATATCTTACCCTGTCTATGCTCATTGATTTCTTCAACATTCTGAGTCATTCGCATTGGGTTCAATGAAGCCACAGAATTTTCTAGTTTTCTTCAACATTCAGAAGTCATTCGCATTGGGATGAGTGAAGTATAATTGGCGATTATATACCTGCGAATGTTTCAAAAATTCTCGAAGTGAGATGCATGAATCTATTAGAAGTGTGGTTTGGGTGTTGTCTCAGATCCAATTCCACTTGGATTCCTTGTGGCTGAAAAAAGAAACTTATATAGGTTTACAATCTACCGAAATCTTTCTTGGCACATGGCTGAGTAGTTCTGTATGTGGTGAATCAAATGATTGTTCTTCTTTTTGTGTATATTTTGGGAAAGAGAATAGACAGCTTCCATGAAAACTATCAACATGGATGATCGAAAAGGGCACAAGACCAAGGAACTGTCAAGAGCATCATTAATGGCAGTCAAACTCCTTTCACCAAGAGTAGCCAATTCTCTGAGTAATTGATGGTTGTTAGCATGTAGCTACCCATTGAAGACAACATTATTTCTGGATTTCCAAATGGCTCATAAGGTAGGACTCCTCCACAGGTTCCAAAGCAGGATGTCAAACGTGTTGTAGCTACCAAGAAGGACATCCTGCTAGTAGAGGTCAAATCTTTATTTTGAACAGTAGGGTTTTAAGTAATTCCAGAAGAACAGAGCATGTTTATAGTTAAGTGTGGGGTATCCTCCACAGTGCCACAAAACACACAAATACCACACTAATCCCAAATCTCCTTACATGTTTTTGCACATACTATAATAAGATAAAAAATAATATTTTTTTTCTTGTAGTATTGAAAAGAGATCATTATTTGTTCTATGAATGGACTATAAAAATATGTCTCATATCAATGCAAAGGTACCTATATCATATGAGCTTACAACTGTTAGCTACTTTTTGTCCATACTTATTTTACAGAAAAACAACTACTTCCCCATAGTACATAGACTGAGGTATAAAATATTAATTAAAAACCCTAAATTTAGAACGTTCCATCTCTCAGATCTACTCTTCCTAGTAGATTGCAATAATTTTAAAGTACAAGGAGAACTGAGCACAGCACCCATTGGGCCTCGCAAATCCCAAAAGGAAGGGGTTGAATCCCTAGTACCTAATAGGATACAGAGCTTGAAGGCATATTAAGGTGGATATTAAAGGGGATGGTCCTAAGCCCTGATGAAAGGACTAACATGAACTCATATCCTCAAAGAAGATTGAACTAGGGTGTCTTTATACAGCTTGTAGGGTCAGACCCCTATGCCCAGCCTAAGAGGCCAAGATCCCAATTAAACAAGGAAGCACTAGACAAGAAAAACTGTAAAGTTTATTTAAGCATGCTTAAAATCATAGAAATAGAATGTCTCACAGGAAAGTTAAAGATAATCACAATGAAGGCTTATAACATTTTAAACCTTTTCGTGGTGAACCCATTTAATTTCTAGCTTGTGTTCTTTAACATGAAAACCTTCAGATGTCTAAGGGGGGGGGGGGGGTGGGTTCTTATATTCATGGATCCTTCTATCTATATAGATTAGGGATTTGTGAATTGATCACTCTTTCGGAGTCTTATTGAAGCTGAGCACATAGCTTTCCTTTGAATTCAACCAAAGAACTTTACTTCTTTTTGCATTACAAAGATCAAACAAGTAGTCGATAGCTTCCGCTATGTGGAGATCATTTCTAATTAGCTTGATGATGCACCATTAAACACTTCCTTAGGCAATACCAAGTTTAGATGCTTTTAGGATAGGAAAAGAATGTGATGAAAACAAAGCAAACAATCCTATACTTAAAATCCCATGTGCCTTCCTTTATCTTATTATTGTTTCAGAATTCTAAGAAATTAGTTCTTCCATCATGTCTAATGTGCCCAAATGCTAATATCATTTTTTTATTTGATTGACTATGATATTTGCAAGAATTATCTTGAATTTGCAACATTATCAATGACATCAAAAATGTTTAACCACCCTTAAACACCTGTATAAGGAGGGCTTGGCCACATACATCCTTAATCTTGCCAACACCAACCTTGCGAGCTCAAGTGGTTGCAATCTCCAAGTAAGTAATTTCCAAGTTCTAGTTCTCGTTATGTTCTTATTACTTTTTAGAGTCTTGTCTAGTCTAATATCTTGGACATCATGTCTTCTGCTCTTGTAATCTCCTCATACAAGATATTTTATAGCTCCTTATTTCTCCTAGTCAATCTCCGTCAAGGGATTTCTTCTAATCTAGATATATTATTTCATACCTACGACCAGGAGTTCTAAGATTTATTGTATTGTCTCTAGTCAAGTTATCCATACCTATTAACCCCAAGTTCTGGGACTTGGTGTATAAGTTGCATATTTTTCTAATATTTTCCCTAGGTGGGTGATCTGCTAATTAGAAGTATGATTTCAAAATCTTTCTAGTCGAGTGAGAGTTCAGAATCTAGTTCTCTCTTGAAATTTTGGCAAGACTAGATGCTACCCTACATAGGCATTATGGAGAATGCAATTGAACGAATTGTGGCATAACTTTAGAGTCTCTAGCACATTGCTAGACATAACTGGAGATGGGAGATCGTTTGCATGTGGGTCTACTTATCCAAAAACAAGAAGAACAAATCACAAATATTCAAGCGAATCAAGGAAGCATTCAAGAAAATCCACATCGTAGTTCATCCTTCAAGAAGGAACCCAATATTTGCATGCTTGTTAGTCTTTTTGGTGATTGCATGAAGTTCCATGGATTCATGCAACAAATTAAAATGTACATCCATTTGTATAATTATAGATACCTTATGGTGCATCCAAGGTTGGTTTTAAGCAAACCCTACTCTATGGTCAACAACTATCATGGTTCAACCCAATCTTGGCAAAGAACATGTAATTATTTCATTATTATCAGGGGTTTCTTGAGACCTCATTTCACATTTGGAAATGAAGACATGAGTTGAGTGGCTGAAATAAACTTTTGAATAAACCTCAAGGTAACCACCCTACCTCTACCTATGAACCAAAATCTCTGCAATTAATATGTAATCTTACTTGGCACCAATATGTGGAAAGATGATCAAGAGCTGAATTACCTATATAAGCAAAATAAATTTCCTTGTTTTTAGATCAACTTGTAAGCGGGAAACTTATATCATATGTATATCTCAAGGAGCCAACCACTACAATAATGCTTGAGAATGTGTATCGACATAGTAGACAACTTGGGTGAGGATTTAGAATTATCTAAACTTTGTAAGGACTCTAACAATTCCACTATTCATATTTCTAGAACCTCCATTCAGATAGATGAGATAGCGGAACAAGTTGCCAAGAAGCGAGGATTTCAAAATAGACAAACACCAAGGGTCATCTCATCAAAGTGATGTTATACTTGTGGAGGAAAACACATGGCTAATGTATGCCCAATGCAAAACCAGAACATAAGAGAACTAAATGCTCCATAGTGCACTATTGAGAGAAAATACACGAACCATACAACTCAAGATTTTCCATACAAAAGGTAGGTTGCTAGACAAACTTATTAGGAACCTTACCAACATGATAGGTATCAAAACCAATACCAACACCCATATCATAGGCCACAACAAAAATATCAACCTCAATACCAAAAATAATATAAGGCACCATATAGACCACGAACAATCCTAGGAAACCAATTGCGCCCTCCTACTAGTGTGATTCTAGTTAAGTATGCAATGGTAGAGGAGAACCCTAATAGAAAATTGGTGCATATGACCCCATTGGTCTCAGAAAATGACCCTCATGCTCAAAGATCTCACTACACCCATGAAGATAGTCCATAAGGGTATTACACAAAATCACCAGAGCATAGTGAGGCTTATTTGTATCAATATAAGGCAGTACCTATGGAACCAAATTGGGAGCCATAATACTTGAATGTCATGTATACAAATCCTAACCTAAGGCCCCAATCGAAGAAAATAAGACCACAAGCCCCTAGAGGACCCTGTTTTAGATATCAAGGTGACCATTTCATTCGTGAATGTCCCCATCCATGTGCTCTGAGACAAGCACAGTTCATCACAATACAAGGATTTTGTCATGAGTGCCACAAGGAACATCTCCCGAGAGAGTTTGCAAGGGACCCCTCTAGTGCACCCAAGGTTACACCCATTTATATGGTAGTCTTAGTTGTCGATTTTAGTTCAAGTAGCATTAACACAAGCACTCACTAGGGCACAAGCCTTAAAATGTACTAAACGAGCTCAACCATCAGAGTCAAGTGAATCAAGAGAGCCTAGTAAGAGGAAAACAAGAACATGGAGGGATATGAGGGAGAAGGCCACTCGTAAGTGGGTAAGAAATTTATATACATTAGAAGAAAGCCTAAAAGACACAAAAACAAGAATTGTAGACATTGCCTCTCAAAACCCCTCACACACCAAAAATCCATCCACTCCACTTCATCCCACCCCAACACTCATGTATACGGACCACAACTAGGCTATGTTCTCACATATCCAACCCGAGAAGGCTTAGACATCATGTTCAAGGCCTACCAAGCTCAACTTCAAGAAGGGCCTATAGCTGCAAACCTAGATAAGAGTTACCCTAGAGTAGATTTAGAGATTGAACAGACAAATATTTGCATGAAAATGGTATAATTATCTCAGGCTATGCTTAAGACCAAACAATTGTTCAATCACATAGATTCTATCAAACCAGGTTTGCACTTCTAGAGATTATTAGAAAGAATAGAGTAGTTGGTAAACAAGCCACCGTTTTCTTTACCTCCACAAGCTCAACTATTTTTGAAAGAGAAATCTCAGCACCAACGGACGTTTATGTTTCAGATTCCATGGATGATGGAACACCTTTTTCAATTCAATAGTATTCTTAAGAGTTCTTACGGGAAATACAAGAAGTGAAATGGTTCAAGGAGAAGGGTAATCCCCTCCTATTCCTGAAATCGCTAATCTTCATGGTTAATTTCCCCAAGACATTCGATCTATTTATGGAAACCAAGTAGAACAACAAGAAGATGAAAGATTAGATTTTCAATCCAACTCTTTAAAAGAGTTGCCTCCATTCATAGGCCCATGGGAATCTAAATCTCTTTAGATGAGATCTCCCATATTACTGATAAAAAATGAAGACTCAGTGGTTCCAAGAAACACTAAAGTCCTGAACAACACTAAGGTGCAGTTTCATTTCACCTTAGACGTGTTGCCCAAAGTAAAGCCTAAACTATGGAAACATGTGGTGAATCAGGTTCGAGAACTTGGTTCCAATATGCCAAAAGTAGGATCTAAGCAAAATGTCCTAGAGATACCTCTATAGAAAGTACGAGACATGAGTGAAGGTGAAGGAGGTAATACTTATCTTCCAATCACCTACCAAGGTTACACAACCAAAGCCATCTTAGATTCAGGTGCTGGTGTTGCGATTGCAACCACTTCCTTGTAGAAGCTAGAAGGGATAACTATACCCACTTGTGGTATAGAGTTTGAACACACCTTTGCAATATGTGACTTTGGAAAATAGAAGAAGTGGAGGATGACAATGATCTAAAACCCATTGTGATGGATACTTCCTTGAACTCAAAGGAGCACTATCTAGAAAATATAGAAGTATTTACCCAAAAAAAAGAAGAACCTCTCACCGGTACCAAAACTTTAAATTCAAGAGAGGAAAGTGAAGGTACTCAAAACAAAAAGAAAAGAAAAGCACTGAAAGAAGTTGAGGAGGAACCATTGTTTGAAGTACTAGAGAATTTCAAGAAATATCAAGTTAAAGACCGGATAATTTTGGTGTGAATGCCTAAGAGAGAGGTCATCATAGGACAACGCAATTGTAAGCACAACGCAATTGTGAACGTTGGAGAGCTCTTTGATCACATGCATGTAGATGCCGATCGAAGAGCCTCCAATGTTTTATTTTTTTTCATAAAAAACCTGTCCTCTAAGCGATGCCAACGCATCATAAATGCCTATGCAGATTGTGTCCCATACGTGACAATTATTAGCATCACTTATGCGACATAAATTAGGATCACTTATGTGATGCTTTTTTTTAATATTTGCTTTAGTGCTGCTCGATGTAACCCTCACATATCCCGTCACCCCACACATGGATAAAAACATCGAATTTTTCATCGTTTAACCGACATTCCATGCTCAAGGCTTGTTCTGATGCTTTATGCAATTTTATAGTGATGAAATTGTGTCACGTTAACCGTCGCTATGCACCCATATTTCTTGTAGTGAGTCTACATTGACAAAGTGGTCATCTATTGTGATAATGTGAGCAACATTACTCTATCAAAGAGTCTGGTTTCTCATGTGAGATCAAAGCACATCGAAGTTCATTATCACTTTGTTCATGAGAAGGTCATTGAAGGAGAAGCGGAGCTGATTCACACTAGCACTGGAGAAGAGGTTGTGGATATCTTCACCAAATCTCTTCGCAAAGAAAAGTTCATCTACTTCAGAGATGTTTTAGGAGTGGGGAAGCCTTAGTTTGTATCTACATTTCATTTCATATTGCTTTTATCTTGTATGGACATTCATACCTCTTTCATTTTGTATTCAAGTTCATTATGAGCTTGAGAGGGAGATTTGATGATGTGGCATTATATTGTGAAACAAATAGAAACAACTAAACGTACAGGTAATACTCATTGTCATGAACACGTGGCGTTATCCACATATATCTTACTTTCTTCTTCGTGTGTGTGTGTGTGTCTGTGTTGATGTCTGTGTGTCTATGGGTAGCGTGATAGCTATGCGTGCTACCAACAAAGGCCATACTCAACAATGAAGTCATGAGCTTTTTCTGTGCCACAAAGTTCAAAAAGTTGAGAGGATCATGAAAACACTCCAACTCAAAGGTATTGAAGCCTCATCACAGCTACTGTTGAGTGTGTGTGGCTCAGACGCCTTATGGCTGCTTTAGGTGTTGGCTAGTCTTCTGCCACCACCATCTTCACTAACAGTTAGAGCGCATTGGCAGTTGCGAGGAACCCTGTGTTCCATGCTCGCACTAAGCACATTGAGGTGCATTATCACTATGTCAACGAGAGGTTCTCTGCTGGGGAGATCAGCTTGGCATATGTGCCCACGCAAGAGAACATTGCAGACCTTTTCACGAAGGCTCTGCCTAGGGAGAAGTTTGAAGCTTTTCGCAAAGCTTTGGGCTTACTTCCTTTTGTGGAGTGATTTCCACATAGCTTGGCACTTCCTTATACATGAGTGCCAGCTCCTTGTTCACCGCATCACTCTCAGGGGGGATTTGCTGATATATTTAGGTAATGATATGTGTGAACACACTAGGAACTTTTTTCCCTCTTTAAGAGGTTTTTTTCCCTCGGCTTGTATGTACGCCTATTGCCCTAATGGGCTACTTACCTTTGTACATTCTCTAGTAATACATTCAGTATTGTGTGTTGTGCACCAAGCTTCTTCTTCTTCCTTGTGCTGTTTGCATGCTTCCGCAGACGTCTAACTCCAACATGAATTACTAACATTTCATGAGAGGAATTACTAACATTTCATGGATATGTATGAATGTATTATATACACTTACTTATATGAAATAATGAAACACTTTGAACGAGTGGATTAGGGAATTTGATCTTGAAAATCAACACCAACTTTGTAATTGTCTTTAGAATTAATTTCAAATAAGTGTTGCATGAAACGCTGGCTCGTTGAAACATGTATTTGTTGTTATCATATGCCATGCACAAATAATAATAATTTACATTCATTATAGTGCCAAAAAGATTTGACTTTTAATTTTGAGTAAAAAAGGAGTTTTGATATTATTGTTTGTATTTGTAGGATTGACTCATCGAGGACAATGTGCAGGTTTAGTTGGAGTGAATGTCAGAGACATACTCTCTCCCTATTTTAATGAAAATCAACAAAAAGGAAGGAATAGGTGCTTCATTCAGAACCCTAGGGGATCCGATTTGAAGTATATGCAAGTAGACACAACTTTTCTTGGACTCTCTCCGAAAGAAGATGGAGAAAAAACCTTTTCTTGCATCAATGGAAATAAGAAGTCCACTAAAAATTTTGGAAAGTAATTGATGTATGGTCTTGGTTTCCCATGCCTCAACCTCATTTCACATTTCGTAGGCATTTTTTCCCTTGAAAAAGCAAACAGGAGTAGGATACGAGCATTGCAATTTGTACATGTTTACGTTGAAGAATGGATTACAGCTCGAACAGTGAGGCTTCCTGAATTTTGATATGGGAAATATGGTTCTTCTCATGATATGGATTTTAATGTGTACAATTTATCTTAGATAATACAAAGACAAACGAATGGATTAAGATCAAAGTAACTAGATTGTTGTTGTTAAGTTTTTGGGTATAAGGAGCGGTGAGAATCACAAAAAGCATGAGAGGCCTAAATACGCGTACCAAAAAAAATCTTCCATTTTACATTGCTTTTTGATGAGAAACGCAAGTTTAGCTAACTAAAGAAAAAAAATAACAAAACGGAAGACCTCTAAATTTTGCATACTGATGATTATAAAAATGTAGGGGAATGGAGGTTCAAGGCTATTCTCCAATTCAGTAGAGAAGAATATTCGGAGAGAGATTAAGCACGAAGGAAATTAGGCGTTATCAGACGAATGGTTTATCGACTGCTGAGCTGAATCCGAAAGGAATAGATTTTGCCGCTTTTCAGATCCCAAGACAACATAACCATGACACATTTCATGAAGGAGATGATGCAACTCTGATCTATCATGAAAACCAATTGGGATCATATTTGGTTTGTAAGTTTTGATTTTATATCTGCAATTTCATTGGTATTCATTGCGCAATCGTGGCCTTTGTTTCATTCTCCGCATTCTTCAGCTGTTTCGGGATCTTTCTTTGAACCATTGTCAAGACGACAACACGACAACACGCTGTGAAAATCAATTTGCTGCATTTGATTCTATCGGTTGGATTTGTTTGCACCGTGGAGAGAGGAGGCCTCGTAGAATCGATTTTGAATTTGTATAATCAATATGTTCATACTACGTTCGTGATTCCTTGAGCTCACCCGCAGTCCTACACTATCTGTCTTTTCCATGCCAGCATACTTATTGGATAGGAGTTGGGACCTTAAGTCTTCGAATCTCTTGATTGCTCAGAAGCTCATGTTGTGATGCAGATGTAGACAATCCTTTCTTGCGAGTATAGATCGGAAGACGAATTTCATAAAGCTTCATGTGATTTCTTTTGTTTTGCAAACTGTGCGCATAACTCTCTCCATGGAATGCGTATTTTGATTGCTCACCATTTTCAACTTCACTCAGAACATTTGTTCCCATGTTGTTTTTAACAAGACATTCAATTCGTATTCCTTAAGGTTCACTTGGTATAAGTTCGCAGACTTGGTACATCACTTGCCACAGATCTTCACACACAACATACGCATGCCGGGCACACATCAACGTCTCGTAAAACAGTAAAAGATATATATATATATATATATATATATATATATATATATATATATATATATATATATATATATATATATTGCGGATAACATGTGTTGGAGATTTCGAGAAAATATCTAGTAAATACTTAATTTATTACGGAGAGACAGGATGTGACCGGTCAATAACACGAAGTCCATTATTTGTCAAGTTGCATTCGAGAAAGTTTCCTTTCCTATTATCTACATCATCCTCATCATTCATGCATATGATTCCGGGCCCTCCCAAGTCGTATAAAGAGACAAAGTACAGAGTTCAATGAGTATATAAAAAAGTATGAAATATCTTGGAGACATTGATATGTTAAGCTGATAGTACAACCTTCAACATAAGCCAAGAAATATGTCTTTCCATTCCCCTTTTAACCACTCCAAAGGGCTGGAATAAACGTTTTGTTTTTCTAAACAACGAAGCTATAAATTATCCAAATTAGAAGTGTGCAAAAGAATCAAGAACAAGAAGATAAGTGAGAAGCTGGAAAGTAGTAAATGAAAGAAGAATTATCTCAAAGACCACCCAAGAACATTGATGATATAAAGATGGAAGACATCTTTGTGGCCGAATCACAAAAAGTGTACAAACAACATACAACCAAGGCGTTTACAAATCTAGAGAAATGGAGGAGATAAGAACAATAACTTCAAAGGAGATGCGACTACCCAATACTTGACATAATGATTCAACATATTACCCAAGCCCAAATGATTTATGAGCACAGAAAGAAGAGATGACGACGAAAAGAAGACCTCGCTGTAGAAAAGGTAGCGAGTGATGAAGAAAATTGAATATTCGAGGTTCCTTGATTTTGCTTCATTAACCTTCACAATGATGTCATAGTTGAAGCATACAGCTAAGAAAACAACATGAAATCCTTGAGGCGAAAGAAGGAAAAATCATAGTCAAGAAAGAATGAACAAGAAGAAAAGTCATAGCACTAGAAGAATAGAGGAGATGAGCTTAGCTCTCCCAGGGTATGTAATGATTCGAAATAACGAGAATCTTGGTTATAAATATGAAAACAGAGAAACACTGTCCACAATGAGCGTCAACACCATACGATCGCCAAAGTGAAGCTTCGTTTATGGAAGATTGTTAACAGCACACCAGATAATAAAATTGATACATACCAAAGATACATTAAGTGCAACACGGAGGCTTTGCTCCTGCATTTTATGTATGCACCTCCCAGCGGCAGTCTTCGGGCATGGAGCAAACCACATTTGCTGAAGCCTTGAAAAAATATTCCATGAATAAGAGTATAAACTCCTCAGTGAATTATGCTGTGGTGACATGCGGTTAAGGAAGCCCAACGAGGAGACGTAAGTAAATATGCGCCACACAAACCACTATGAACTATGAACTGTGTACTCGATCCAACCACTATGAGGTAGACGATGTCGAAATATGAAGCAAAAAAAGTCAGAAAGCTCATAGTTGCTACAAACATCGCAGCAGGATTACTGCATATTACAACGCTTTGTTTCCTTGAAAACTACGTCATTAGCAGAATTACTGTATCGTACAACGCTGTTACATTATATGCTCTTAAATATATACGATGCTCGGCGTAATATATGGTCAGCTCAGCTTCTCGACTACAGGACATTGGAGAGAGGTGGCTTATCGATTTCGTGATTCTTCTTTAGAGACACTCTGGCGAGGGTTGGAGTCGAGGATGGTTTCAGGAAAATTTCGCCTTCGAAAATATGACCTGTGCAATAATGAGATCTGCATCCTTTTAAAGCATGAGTTATTGTCTCAACAATGGGACATATCATCTTACAAAGTGATATTCTCTTGCCTTAGCTCAGTTCTCGCTAGCCTCTCCACGTTCGGGGCAGGGGTTCAATCCTTTCGAGCTCGGGTGTCGTAATGATTCCCCGCATATTATCAAGGTCATTCTTGGAAGTGTTCTCATTGATTAATTGTAGAAGAATACGCAATGGTAAAAAGTCATCGCCTTTTAGACACGATAGAATGTTTGTATTGGAAAACAACAAGATTAAAAGTAAAACGATCATTCATGAAGGTTATTGAAAAATCCTTAAAGTTTTCAGCAATTTTCTTTAAAGCATTTCATTCTCATTGAATCTTAGTTATCCTATTAGTTTTGGTCTATCACCTTGCTTTGTGAGAAAGAAGGGGATCTCACGGGCACTAATCTCATTCATTGTATGCTTATTCTTATATTAATTCAAGCTTCTAAGAGTAAGCTACCACTTAGCCTCCTTTGACAAAAACACCTGATGACTTCATCGTTCAATATGGTCTTGACGGAGGCCATCATAGAACTAGAATCAAGGGAGTCTTATTGTATTATGGAATTCACAATGTGAAGATCATTGTGTGCTATATGTTACTTATTTCTTTGGGATTATGTAGATTATGTGGCTATTTGCTCAATGTTGTTCAAGGAACTAACTAAAATACAATGTAACTAACATTCATTGGACAATAAAAGAAAAATCAAGCGGTTGTCCACAATTTTTTGATGTATGCATGGATGACAAGAAGCTTGTTCTACCTGTAATGTAAAGAGTTCAGGGGCGGGCATAAATCAATGGTGGAGAAAAAAGCAGGAAAATTTCCCAATCCTTACAAAGACGAAAGGAGGAGCAAAGGTGTTAATGCAAGGGTTGTTTTCTTTTCTTTTTATGCATGCGTCAAAGAGGTGACAATTCGAGGACGATATATAGAGGAGGATTCTCAATTCTCGGAGGATAGGCCCAATGAGGGCTTTGATTTGCATTTTTATAAGTACAAAGATAGTAATATTTAATTCTTTATTTTTTTCGATTTCCGTAAACTCAAGAGAGAGTTCTTTTTAACCTCATACGCAAAGGCAATGTTGAGTTCCCCGAGATTTAGAGGTGACTTTGGTTGGGAAATATCTATCGTGAAATTAGACTTTCTTATAGCTTTGCTTTTTTCTTTGAGGAAACAGGAAGATTTAATTAGAGATGGTAAGCATGACTGAACACAGGGCAAGATACCCCACTCCCCAAGAGGGGCTCAAAACCAAAAGGAATACATAGTCATAGCCTAGGAGTACATGGCCATATAAATTCTGATACAATTAGCAGGTTCAAATCTCAACTGCAAGGGGTGAAACATTACAAGATATCAATCATCTCAAATCTAGAGCTAAAAGGCACCTTCATCAAAGAATCTCTCCATTTACAAGGACGATTACAAGACAAATGACTCGAGAGGGAAAAAGAATTATCACGGGTTTCATTAATGCAAGTCAGACATCTTTCTCCCAAAGAAGCAATAGCTCTTAGCAGGGCATGTTGTTAGCATGTAGCCTTCCATTGTAGAGTGCATCACTCCTGGACCTCCAAATAGCCCACAAAGTTGGACCCCTCAACAGATTCCAGAGCACGAAATCAAACCTGTTGCAACTACCAAGGAGAGCATCTTGCTAGCTGAGATTAAAACCTTTTTTTGAGAAGTATGTTTTCATGTAATTCTAGAAGAATTGAGCATGCTGATAATTAAAGAATAAATGTGATGTATCCTCCATAGTGCCCCACAACACACAACTACCCTCACGAATACCAAATCTCCTAGCCTTGGCACCTGTCCAAACACTATTCTGTATAATCAGCCACATCAGGTAAGAGTGCTTAATATTAATGGGGAGGTGCCAGATACGTAAGAATTTGTCTCCACTGGATAGGGCTCCAGTGGATATGCCACTTGTTGTTGAGCCTAGGTAAGATTCTGGTGATAGAACCTCTCTTGGCCTTAAAGTGAGAGAGCAAGTCTTTAGCAATATCCATCACCTTCACAGAGCTCCTCCCAGAACAAGCTTGGAGACTATTCTTTATCATGTCGTGATGCCTTAGCAACACCTCCACACAACTAGGAGTTAAGTAAGGATAGATAGAGGACAGAAAATCAGGGAGTGGGCCTGGCATGCTAATAAATCAGTCCAACTCTCAAAACCCTTATTAGCACATTTGTATTCCTTTATACCCAAACAACCATTGCAACATAGAAAGATCCAACCAATCCACTTGCTTTCCTGCAAGAAAAAGTCAGTATATTGAAAGAATTCAGGGTGATGGCTACAACCCTTTTAAATAGAGAACGAGGCATTCCACATTCTATAAGTAAGGGTACCGCCAATAGGGGTGAAATTCTAGAGAGAGACAATGAGGTCCCACAGATGGTGGTTTTTCAAGGCTTTGTAGTCACTAAGGTAGAAATCACCTACTCTCCTCTTGATCAAAAAGGCCCAAATGTCTTTGGACTCAATAGATCTCATAACCCACTTGGCAGCAAGATTGGAAGCTATTTTCTTAGGACATAAGATGCCCATACCGCCCTCTTTTTTGGGCATACAGCAAGTCTCCCACGATACTTTGGGGACTTTAGTTTGATGGAGGTTACCCCCCCCCCCCCCCATAGATAGACCTTCTAGCCAGGCCAATTACCTGGTTAAAGTGTTTCTTATTAGGACACCAACAGGCAAGGAAAGAAGTGAGAGTAGGAAGAAGGTAGTGATAAAGTACAAAGATTCTATGAGACAAAGTGGATTGACAACCATACCAGTAAAATAGTTTATTCCTAAACTTTTGTACTATCCATTCCCATCTTTCATTGGAAGAAACCTGAAAACCCATAGGTATTCCCAAGAGCCTCAAGATCTCAATATCCTTAATCACTTCACACTGGAGAGAGGTAATGCAGTCAGGGATGTAATTATTGGAAGATCTAAAGGCAGTTTTGGAGTGGTTGATGTGGGACCCACTAGCCAAACAGAAGGTGTGGAGGTAGTCAAGGACATGCTTAGCCGAGTTGTCATCAGCTCTAGTGGCCAGATTAGTATGATCAACAAAAGCTTGTAAGCAAAGTTTCCTATCAGTGTTGGGAATATCAATCCCTTCTATGAGATTATTGTTCAATGCATCTTGGATAAGCCAACCTAAGGAAACACTAGCTATAGCAAAGAGGATGGGGGCTAAGGGGCATCCCTGCCTAATGGATCTTCTAAGCTTAATGTGGTCAGGAAGCACACCATTTATAGAAACCCTGGTGTAGGCATTTCCAAAGAGGGTGTTGACAACCGTGATGAATTGTTTACCAGCTCAAGCATCATGGAGGGATTGAAGGACAAAGTACCACTCAATCCTATCATAGGCTTTATCAAAGTCTATCTTGAAGAAGAAATAGGGCTCATTGGTCTCAATGGCATGATCAAAACCTTCCCATAGGGCTATAATGGCATCAAGAATATATCTTCCCCTAATGAAGCCTTTTAGCTCAGGGAGGATGATGTCTTTCATGATAGGGCTAAGAGGATGGGGGATAAGGGGCATCCCTACCTAATGGATCTTCTAAGCTTAATGTGGTCAGAAAGCACACCATTTATAGAAACCCTGGTGTACGCATTTCCAAAGAGGATGTTGACAACCGTGATGAAGTGTTTACCAGCTCGAGCATCATGGTGGGATTGAAGGACAAAGTCCCACTCAATCCTATCATAGGCTTTATCAAAGTCTATCTTGAAGAAGAAATAGGGCTCGTTGGTCTTAGTGGCATGATCAAAACCTTCCCATAGGGATATAATGGCATCAAGAATATATCTTCCCCTAATGAAGCCTTTTAGCTCAGGGAGGATGATGTCTTTCATGATAGGGCTAAGCCGACGAGCCGGAGAAGAAGCAAAAATCTTGTAGATTGTGCTTAGGCAAGTGATGGGCCTTTAATTATTTAGGTTCTCTTTAGGGCCCCTCTTATGAGTCAATTTTATAACTTGAGTATTGATCTCTATAGGAAGAGTGCCCTTGCTAGCCGATTCTTTCCAAATCAAGAGAATGAAGGGAGTCAGAAGTCACCAAGAGCAATGAAAAACTCATTAGATAAGCCACCAAAACCCAGAGACTTGTAGGGTTTAAATTTACGGATGGTTTCTTACATCAAAATTCACTATTTCTATAAACAAGAAAGTCTTTGCTTATTTTCTTATCAACGAAAAACTAATCTAAGATGGGAATATAATTTTGATGGATGTCTTTGCACCACTGCATGGTGCGAAATAAACAAAAACATTAATCAATCTTGACACGTTTTTATATATTTGGTTCTTTGATTTGGAAAAGGTACTTACATTAAAAGTTACGTAATAACTCGTGGACATTCCAACCGATATATCAACATATATTCAAACCAATATATCCTCTGTATTCGTATTTTGAATCAATGGTTTTTAGGGCACAGTTATATGCATGGTCACATAATTTTACATTGCTACGTACTTCTAGTTTAGCATTACAGTCCATAACTTGAATGAAATGAACTTATTATAAGTTATTTTTGAAAAACATGAAAGTACAAAAGACTCCTTAAATTTCCAATTAATACCATTAAGAATCTTGTGTGCTTTAAAGAATTTAAGCAAGCTAAGATGTATTCAAGTTAATTAGTTTCAAGAAATGTCAAACGGCCACTGTCGGAGTTGGAGACCATCGATCAAAATCTGTATCAAGGAAGGAAGCTGCTCTCAACGTTATCTGTGACTTTGAGTCGGCTAGAGACCATCGATCAAAACCTGCATCAAGGAAGGGAGCTGCTCTCGGCATTATCTGTGAGTCGGAGTCGGAAGAGTCGAGCGGTAACTGTCGGAGTCGAAAGAGTTGAAGGGTGGACTTTCTGTCACCGTCTTTGGCAGGGTAGCCAAGCCTGGATTCCGTCCATCGCGGAGAGTGATAACCATCTATCGCGGGGCAGAAGATACCGTCAATGGCAGGGGTGAAACCATCCATCGTGGGGAGATACCATCAATCGCGGGCAGAAGACCATCCATCGTGGGCGAAATACGGTCAATCGCGGGGGAGAACCCGGGTTCCCATCCATCGCGGGGAGGAAACATTCCTTCGAGGGGAGATACCATCATACCATCAATCGCGGGACAATACCATCCATCGCGGAGCACATCTGATCGAAATCTTTCTCTCTCTTGGACAGCCCGCAGTTCTCGGAGACTTTTCAGCATGCGTGACTTATTCGTTCGTAGCAAGTTGGTCCGTGCTAGTTATTGGCCACCCCTCCTCCTCTTCCTTCGAGAGTAACTGTTCTTCCAGCACTAAATTCAATGAAGTTATACCTGGAGATCGACTCGATTTCAAGTAAACTTAGGCTCGCCTCAAAATTTGAAGCGCAATGTGGGGTGCAACAGTGGGTTAATTTCATTGCCGTAACTTTTGAAGTTTCTTAAATTTAACGTTGTTGCTCGTGAAAGGCTTACCAATGAAAGAAAAAGAAAACTTGGGTGGCACCTCTTGATCAACTGACTCAACACTCTCCATAAGTGTTATTTTTGCACTTGTTTCTGATTTTCGAGGCTTTGTTTTCTCCTAAAGATTTAAGAAGGCTTTGCGTTATGGATGTGGGGGTCCCTTCCCTCCTTATCAGTAACCTACCTCAAGTTATCACTGGTGTGGCGGATGTGGCCCCTAGCCCCTCAACGACCGTGATGGCCCCTCGGGTTGCTCTTAATCACGAGGCGATCCTTTCAATGCAAGAAGAACTCAAGAGAACTTGCCTTGTTGGCCAGCTATTTGGTCCTAGGCCCCCCCTGGATTTTGTGCACCAGTGGTTTTGCAAAGAATGGTTCCCTCGCGGCATAGTAGTGAGTAAGTTCCAATTCTTGCTAGCTAGACACCTCTTGTTAGTTTTTGAGAACGAAGAAATGGAACTCCAGGCCCTCAGTGTCGAGTTTTGGCAAGTCGGGCATACCACTTTGTGCCTCTTCAAGTGGACCCTCGATTTTTTGCCCGACAACTCTAAACCCCTTCAGTTCCCTCTCTGGATCGAGCTCCTCAATCTCCCTTACTTCCTTTATGGCTTTTTGTGGGATATCGTCTCTCCGATTGGAAAGTCGCTGGCCTCGTGTAGAGATGTTGGAGGTTTCATTTATGAGGGCACAAAACACGCTTTTAATACTCGTTGGAATCCTCAAATTTGTGTGGAAGCAGACCTCACCAAGCCTCTCCCCTCAAAAATTATTGTCGACTTGGGTGAAGGGGAATCTTGGGTTCAGGAGATCACTTTCAAAACTGTACCCAATGCCTGCTTTCATTGTGGTCAACAAGACCATAGAATTAAAGATTGCCCGCTGAAGCAAAAGTTTAAGCAAGAAACAGCCAGCAAAGCCCAAACTCTCAAGGGGAAGCAAGTCAACCCAACCATTGAAGAGAAACACAAGGAAGACCAAATTCCAGAGACCGACTCAGAAGGATTTATAGAGGTTAGAAGAAGAAGGAAAGCTAGCCCGAGGAGAAGCTCAAGCCCAAGGAGACTCTTAGAGAAGACCCGCGTGCCAGAAAAATCACTCAGTAACTTATACTACAACCTTGAGAAGGAGGTTAACGAGCTTGATTATCCGGGAGGGATCCAGGACTTTGCGGGCACAAGTAACTGCTCCTAAAGACATAGGCGGGATTGCATGGCCCTCATCTCTCGGACTTCCTTGCTCACAATCCCACGCAACTTGAGTGCTCTGCTTGACGCCACCATTTCTAAACAAGAGATCCTTGAGGTTATTGATTCGCTCCGGAATGGCTAGAGCCCGGGGCCTGATGGGCTCACTAATGAGTTCTTTAAATCATTCAAACATGTGGTGGCCACCCCCTTGCAACTGGTTTGGCTTGAGGCAGTTGAGTTTGGTGCCCTTCCCGTTTGTCTCAACAACGGCATCATCAAACTTATTCATAAAAAAGGGGAGAGGAACAGAATTGAGAATTGGAGACCTATCACAATGCTTCAAACTGGGTACAAGATTCTTGCTACAGTTATTGCCAACAAGATATCCTGCCATTTAGACCAGTGGCTTAGCAAAGACCAAAAAGGCTTCATTAAGGGAAGGTCTATATTGGAAGCCATCATTTATATCTAGGAAGGTCTAGACTTCGTGGAAGAATCTAATAAGGACATTATCTTCCTCAAGATTGACAGATTGGAATGGGACTATATCTTACAATCTTTGAAAGACCTCGGATGTAGTCAAAGATTCACCAAGATGATCTCTACTCTCCTTGGTAATGCTTTTACCAAAGTCAATGTCAACGGGCGACTTTCAAAGGCAATCAAACTAAAACGATCCATCAGGCAAGGTTGCCTATGACAGATTGGAATGGGACTATATCTTACAATCTTTGAAAGACCTCGGATGTAGTCAAAGATTCCCCAAGATGATCTCTACTCTCCTTGGTAATGCTTTTACCAAAGTCAATGTCAACGGGCGACTTTCAAAGGCAATCAAACTAAAACGATCCATCAGGCAAGGTTGCCCATTGGCCCCGTTGCTGTTCGCTATTGCCACTGAGGGACTTAGCCGGCTTGTGGAGCGACAGATGGAGCTTGGTCGCATAAGGGGCAACACGTTGCCACATAACTCTAGGCAAATGACCATGAGGTTATTTGCACACGACACAAATTCCTTTGTTCACAATGACGGTACCAGCCTGGAAACCTTTTGGTGGTGCCATCACACCTTTTGTGAGGCCTCTGGTGATGGGGGAAGTATCTCAACCCCTAAGCAACGATGAAGCGCGAATGACCTCCACAGGTATCCTTCTCTGACCTCTGCACACCAAAAATGCTCTTACTCAGAGCTTATGCAGAGAACTCTAGTGAGCTTTTGTAGACCTGTAGTAGACACCAAGGGCTTTCCAACAAAACAAATTTCACTTGAAATGGATGCTTACACAAAGAGAAACAATGTCTACAACATGAGCTAGTTGAATGCTCACAACTCCTAGTCAAGCAGAGACCTCACTTCACTCCAGCAAACTTTTCTCAGAGATTATACAGAGAATGAATCTCAAACTTGAGTCAACTTTAGATCACTCTAATAGCTACCCAATGACACCAAAATCATAGCAAATGGATACATAGAGAAGGAGAACCAGCCCTTACAAGAGAGAGAAAAATATTTCCAACAGAGCCTACACAAAGAGAGAGATATCAATCACACAACTTCACTAAAATAAATTTTGCTCCCAGCTTACTCAGAGAATGCTCCAGAGAATTGGTAAGCATAAAAAAGACTCTTATAGCTATCCAATGAGACAAGAATTACATCAAATAGATACCATATGAGGGAGAACCAATGCTAACAACTGAGGGGTAGAGAGTTGCAACACTGCCTGCGCACACACATAGATATGCCTACTAAAAGAAAACAAACAAGCAAGCAAGGGGGTTGCTTAAGCAAGGGGCTTGCTTATCACAACTCCAGCACTTAGTGCTCACTTTACATGAGCTAAAACTCCAAGAAGATGGCCCAAAAGAAGTCGGGATACATGCTCCTTTTATAGTGAGAGGTGTGCCCCTAAAATCTAGGAACTACCTTTCCAAATCAGCCTCCTAACTTGGAGGAATTAGTTGAGATGACTTGGGGAGTGGTTGAGTGACTTTTCTTGATGGAATCTCGTGGCTTTTGGCTTTCTTTGATTGCCCCACATGTCCATAAAAGATTCCCCACGAATTTTTAGCTTGAAGCTTGACTTTTAACACTCCCCCTCAAGCTTCAATTCTTCATCTTCATCCAAGCTCCTTCATGTTGATGCATTGCTTGAATTTTGAAATCTTCATCCCATCCAAAGCCTTTGTAAACATGTCCACAACTTGGTCCTTGGTACCAATATGATGTACTGAAACTTCCTTGGATATCACCTTTTCCCTTATGAAGTGATAGTGCACTTCAATATGCTTGGTTCTAGCATGATAGACAGGGTTCGATGCTAGATGAATGCTACTCATGTTGTCACAAAAAATTGGATATGTGTCAACCTGCAAATTAAGCTCCATAAATAACTTCTTAATCCACATTAGCTCACATGCGACTTGAGCCAAAGCTCTATACTCAGCCTCGGTGGAAGATAATGCCACCGTGGGTTGCTTCTTTGAAATCCATGAGATGATCTTGCTACCTAGCATGACTAGGTAACCACTTGTACTCCTTCTATCTTCCTTCGAACCGGCCCAATCGGCATCGGAATAAGCTTTGACCTGCATATCATCATCAAATGAGTAGAACAATCCTTCATTTATAGTGGCTTTGAGATATCGCAACATTCTTCTTGCAGCTTGCAAGTGTGTAGTCCTTGGACTATGCATAAATTGTGATAACACTCCAACTCCATATGCTATGTCGGGCCTGGTTATTGTGGCATAATTGAAAGAGCCTACAATAGATCGATACAAAGTTACATCCTCTAATGGCTCTCCATCAATGGAGCTTAGCTTTACATTAACTTCCATGGGATTTGAAATAGGCTTGCAATGTAGCATCCCAAACCTCTCAAGTAGGTTTAGAATATACTTCCTTTGTATGAGCATAATACCTTCTTCTTTGTATACAACTTCAACGCCAAGAAAATACCTAAGATCTCCAAGATCAGAGATCCTAAACTCCTTTCCAAGCTTTGCCTTGATCTCCTCAATGCCCTTTGTATCATTACCTGTAATGATAAGATCATCTACATACACACACATGTAGACCACAAGTTCTCCTCTTTGTTTGATGTAGAGAGATGGATCCGGCTTGCATTGATTGTAACCACATTTGATCAAATAGTCCACCAATCTTTGGTTCCAAGCCCTTGGAGCTTGCTTTAGGCCATAAAGTGCCTTCTTCAACCTACAAACATGATGTGGAAACTCTTTATGAACAAAACCTAGTGGTTGCTCCATGTATACCTCTTCTTCCAAGTCTCCATTGAGAAAGGCATTCTTGATATCCAATTGGAAGAGCTTCCATCCTTTGCTAGCAGCCATTGCAATGAGTGTCCTAATGGTGCTCATCTTTGCCACGGGGCTGAATGTCTCTTCAAAGTCCACTCCATAGGTTTGTGCAAAACCCTTGGCCACCAATCTTGCTTTGAACCTAGAAATAGATCCATCTGAATTCCTCTTTACTTTATACACCCACTTATTACCTATTACCTTCATGTTCTCCTTCTTGGGCACTAGAGTCCATGTTTGATTTTCCTCAAGTGCGTCGATCTCTTCTTGCATTGCCTCTTTCCATTCGGTGTACCTGCTTGCATCTTCATAGCAATCGGGCTCATGATCTTCTACTACTTTGTTCATATATGCATAATGTGTTGCCATGTATGAATCATAAGTAAACCTTTGAGTTGGATACTTAACTCTAGAAGACTTCCTTTCTTCACATTTTGGAGGAATAAACCTCCTTTGCCTTGGGAACTTGATCTCTTTCTTTGACGTGGCTTCTTTCTCCATCATGTGTCCTTCATCATCTTCAACTTCATTACCTTCTTCATCCAACTCCACCAATGTTGCTTTGCCTTTGTTGATTGATTGTGCTTCATAGCTTGATGAAGATCTCCCCCTCCATGGTGAGTTCATGCTTGAACTATCTTCATTGATGGAACACCTTGGGCCGCTTAGCTCTAGGTCGATTTGTTCTTCATCATGTCCATGCTTTTCTTCTTCATAGTCCTGCATACAATCATACTTCTTATACCAAGGGAGTAGCTCATCAAATGCTACATCCCTTGATATCCTCAAGTCCTTTGTGTTTGGGTTGAAGCACCTGTAACCTTTATGATCATTTGAATATCCTAGAAACACACACTTTTCTGCCTTTGGTTGTAGCTTGTGCCTCAATTCACTTGGCACATGTACATAACAAGTACATCCAAATATCTTCATGTGGGAAAGATCAGGTTTCTTACCATAATAGGCTTGATATGGTGTCAAGCCATGGATCCCTGAGGTAGGAGCCCTATTCATTAGATACACGACGGTATTTGCTGCATCACTCCAAAACATGTTAGGTACATTCATCTCATTAAGCATTGCTCTAGCGATCTCGGCAATGTATCTATTCTTTCTCTCTGCTACTCCATTTTTTTGGGGTGTGTACCTGCATGTTACTTGCCTCTTGATGCCTTGATCCATTAAAAAATCAGAAAACTCATTTGAGAAATATTCTCCCCCTCCATCGGACCTTAGCTTCTTGATATATGTACCTGTTTCCTTCTCTACCATTGCCTTGAATGCTTTGAAACATGTAAACACATCTGATTTGTTTTTGATGAAATAAACCCAAACCATCCTTGTGCAATCATCTATAAAAGTGACAAAGTACTTGTTACCTCCAATGGATTGCTCTTTCGTTGGCCCCCACACATCTGTATGTATCAACTCCAATGGATGTTGGCTTATGTAGCCACTCTTCTTGAATGGAAGTCTCGCTTGCTTCCCTAGTTGACAAGATTCACATAAATGCTTCATACCTTGTCCTTGGAAGTTGGGAAGACCTTCAACCAGCCTCTTGAATTGCATTTCCTTCATTCTTTGTATGTTGATGTGACCTATCCTCTTGTGCCACAAGTCCAACTCCGAAATCCTCTTGTTTCCATATGTGAAGTAGACATGTTGAGTAGAATGAGAATTTACCTCCAAAGTGAAGAGTCTCCCTTGCTTCTTTCCTCTTGCTATGACCTTGTAACCTTGCTTAGGGTTCTCCACAAAGCATCCACCTTTGTTGAACCTTACTTGATAGCCTCTTTCAACCATTTGCCCAACGGACACCAAGTTCTTTGTGATGGTAGGTACATGCAAGACATCCTTGAGACATCTTCCTTCCTCCTTGTCATCCAAAGCTACATCTCCAACATGGGAGATCTCATGGGCTGTATCATCACCTGTTTCTACATGTCCTTTACCTTTGGGAACATGTAGATTAGTAAACCAAGAAGCATTGCAACTCATATGGTTGCTACATCCACTATCAATATACCAAGTGTTATCTACTTTGCTTGAATTCCCATTCATGTGCATCATCAAGAGATTGTCATTTTTTGAACTTGTAGAAGCATAATTACCTTGGCCTTTGTATGAAGAACCTTGATTATAGTTCCTTTGGTTTCCTCCTTGGTAGCAATCTCTAGCATAGTGGCCAAACTTGCCACATATGAAACATCCTTCGCCATGTTGATTCCTGTTTTGTTGATGTCGTCCTTCTCTTCCTCTTGATCTTCCTCTCCCTCTTTGTGATGAGGTGCCTTGGTCATGTCCTTGATTTCTTGAGTGGCCTTGCCTTCCTCCAAACCTTCCTTTGCCCCTTCCTTGTCCTTGTCTTCCTTTGCCCCTTTGATTACCTGCATAGAAAACTTGTGCATCTTTGCTTTTAGTTGAACTTCCACCTATGTTCATTTCTTCGGTGACCATGAGAGCAACCAATTGCTCAAAATCGGGAAGATTATCCCTTACATAAACTGAAGTGGTAAAGGGTTTCCACTTCTCATCATCTCTCAAACCATTGAGAGTATAAGCCACAAGATCGTCATCGTCTACGTGGCTTCCAATGGATCCCAATGCATCTGATAACTCCTTGACCTTAAGTATGTAGTCATTTATGCTACTCCCTGAGCTCTTCCTAAGGTTGTTGAGCTCATTCTTGAGTTGGATCTTCCTTGCTTTGGTGCTTGTTGAATAAAGCCTTTCAAGTGTCTCCCATACCTTCATGCTTGAATCCAGGTCTTGGATATGGCCGATCATGCTATTGCTAATGTGTTGGGAAAGAATAAAGATAACCCTCTTGTCTCTTTCATTCCATTCCCTAAAGGCCCTTCTCTGGTCATTGGTTGGATTCTCATCCAACCTAGGTCTTGGTTCACTTCCACTAATCAACCCCCAAAGGCCCTTGCCCATAAGATAGTTGGAGACCCTAAATCTCCATGGTTGATGGTTACCTTTGTCTAGCTTTTCAATTTGAGTGTTGAAGTCTCCCATATCTAGTCTTTGATACTTGACCTAGCCCTTGGCTAATGCTCCAATGTGTGTAAAATGAAAATGAGGCTCTGAGGTTACCTCAATCCAAAGCTTTCCTTAGATGGACACCTTGTGCTCTTGCAAATTTGAGTAGAATAGCTCCCCCTTGATGTGAGCTACCTCCAAGAAGCTTTTGTTGATGCAACTCTTCAACCACCAACTCCAAGAGGTCTTCTTGCTTGTATGTGATACCTCCAAGATGCCCAAATGCTCTGATACCACTGATGGGGGAAGTATCTCAACCCCTAAGCAACGATGAAGCGCGAATGACCTCCACAGGTATCCTTCTCTGACCTCTGCACACCAAAAATGCTCTTACTCAGAGCTCATGCAGAGAACTCTAGTGAGCTTTTGTAGACCTGTAGTAGACACCAAGGGCTTTCCAACAAAACAAATTTCACTTGAAATGGATGCTTACACAAAGAGAAACAATGTCTACAACATGAGCTAGTTGAATGCTCACAACTGCTAGTCAAGCAGAGACCTCACTTCACTCCAGCAAACGTTTCTCAGAGATTATACAGAGAATGAATCTCAAACTTGAGTCAACTTTAGATCACTCTAATAGCTACCCAATGACACCAACATCATAGAAAATGGATACATAGAGAAGGAGAACCAGCCCTTACAACAGAGAGCAAAATATTTCCAACAGAGCCTACACAAAGAGAGAGATATCAATCACACAACTTCACTAAAATGAATGTTGCTCCCAGCTTACTCAGAGAATGCTCCAGAGAATTGGTAAGCATAAGAAAGACTCTTATAGCTATGCAATGAGACAAGAATTACATCAAATGGATACCATATGAGGGAGAACCAATGCTAACAACTCAGGGGTAGAGAGTTGCAACACTGCCTGCGCACACACATAGATATGCCTACTAAAAGAAAACAAACAAGCAAGCAAGGGGGTTGCTTAAGCAAGGGGCTTGCTTATCACAACTCCAGCACTTAGTGCTCACTTTACATGAGCTAAAACTCCAAGAAGATGGCCCAAAAGAAGTCGGGATACATGCTCCTTTTATAGTGAGAGGTGTGCCCCTAAAATTTAGGAACTACCTTTCCAAATCAGCTTCCTAACTTGGAGGAATTAGTTGAGATGACTTGGGGAGTGGTTGAGTGACTTTTCTTGATGGAATCTCGTGGCTTTTGGCTTCCTTTGATTGCTCCACATGTCCATAAAAGATTCCCCACGAATTTTTAGCTTGAAGCTTGACTTTTAACATCTAGGTCCAAACTTAACCATTCCAAGACAGCGTTTAGGGCTATCACACGGACTCAACCTAATCTCCTCACTGTGCAGGGATGCCAAAACATTCAATTGGGTCAAGTCGTTCACATCCTTGGTATCCCCATGGGATTCCATGTTACTTTGGAACAAAGCTGGGCTTGGGTCCTCGCCAGACTTAATAATAAACTTAACTATTGGAGGGAAACGCAAATTAATCTAGCTGGCCGGGCCATGGTGATCAACACATTCCTCATATCCTCAATCATATACTTTCTTTCTTGTTGGAGACTGAAGAATCAAGAGATTAGCCAAATTGGAAAGCACTTGTAGGAACTTTCTTTGGACTGGGGACCATAACAGAAGGGGAGTGCCTAAAATCAAATGTTCCATATGCACTAGTCGAAAGGAAAGTGGAGGTCTGGGCATTATGGACATTGGCAGCATGGCCGATAAACTGGCAGCAAAGTGGCTGATTAAGGCTTGGTGCTATAGAGATTCCTCTTGGGCCACATTAATTTTCAGAAAGCTTAACTTACTATAGATTAAGCCGAACATCGTATATATTTAAGGGACTTTAATTTAGTTCGCATACAAAAAACATCCTATGCGTTGCAATACGCAGTAATACCGGTAATGACATATTTGCCATGGAAACGAAGCTTCAGTATTGATAATTGTGCTCGGAGAACTCGCGATGTCCTGCTGGGATTTTCATAGCCTGGAAGCTTTTATATTGTTCTGTTCATCTAAGAGCTTCCAGGTTTTTCTGTTTTGTATTCCCACATCCAACACATTTGGTTTGTGTGTCCTCGTCGGGCTCCATTCACCGCATATAACAATAGGATAATTCATTAAGCAACATTATAGCTTATTTCCATCCGTCTTATGGTCTCCAAATTCATCTCATTCGATGAGTATGTTTTCAAATCTTAAGAAACCGTGGTTTTTGCCACGGTTACAAATTATGGTTGTGTAGTATAAACATAAAATGCAGGAGCGAAGCTCAAAAACTTCCGTATACCACTTAGTGTATAGTAGTTAGTGTATTTTCTGTATGTATCAATTCTCTTTGAACAAACTTCAGTTTGGCAATCTTATGGAGTTGACGCTCATTGTAGAAGCTCGTTCTCATACTTTATGCTCATATTTTATGTTGACGCCATTTTGAATCATTAACGCACACACATATATGTGTATTAAATCCATTATGTTGGGAAAGATGGATGGACACCTCAAGAAATGAGTTTGTACGGCTAATCCCTGCTTAGTACCTGCCCTATTTTACTTCAAAGTTGTGTTGTCGGCCCTTTTATTTCCCAATGACACTAAATAAGTGCCTATGTGCTTTGGAGATGATGCGTCAAACAATAGGATCAGAACAGATAACTTTGCAACTAGCTAGTGACCAAAAATTTGCTATTTTGGTCTTGACACCTGCGGGAAGTTTTGCTCAGTACACACAATACAATAGAAATTAGAAAACTTCCTTCTAAGGGTATCTAACTAGCTTTGAGAGCTAATGACTCCAAGTTGATTCACTGATAATGATAGATTATACTCTGAGCAATGAGTTTAGCAAGTTGAAGCTTACTCCCAATATTTTAGGAACTATGTAGAGAACGACCAGTGACCACTTTGAGATGATTTTCTCCCAATTTGCTGAATGAAACTTCTTCAACCTTTGATAACTTGTAGTAGCGTTTGAGCTGCTTCTAATGAGCTAAAGAACATTAATGTTGTTGAAAGGATTACTAAGATATCAGCAATACAAGTATAGTGTTTAGAGTGATAATGATAGGGAGACCAACATAGATGATCAATGATATAATGTATTATATGACAATGTTGTACATGATCATTGGCATAAAGAATATTGTCGAATGATCATGCCGAATATTGCCGAATGAGATGTAGACTATAGTGTGAGCCACACAATCTCTTCAATTTGTCAACTATATGCTTCTAGAATGGAGCGCTTACACCGTGAGATTTACAACCATCTTTTTTAGATGCCTTGCCTCCAAGTTTGAATTCAAATTCAAACTTTGCTTGTTCTAAAAGTTCTCCTCTAAGTTAGGAGTCATTCCACCAAAAAATTATTCGTAGCTTTATCTCTCCTAACTCCACGAGTTTAGCGGATTTACAAGATTCTTCCAAGTCATCAAGACTTTTACAAAAGTTAATGGTAAAAATGATATGCAATGGTTCATGTGGTTCTTCAACAACTTGCACATAGTTTCTTCAATGCCTAGCCAAGTGTGAAGGCTTGGCATTTGCTCCATTAGCTCCCCCTCAAGCCAAACATCTTGGCTTTTTCTTCTTCATCAATCTACTTGAATGTCGTACAATCCAATCATAGCTTTGAATGTGCAAAGCTTAGTACCATCAAGTGCTTTGGTCAATAAATTTGCACATTGCACATTACTTGATACGTATGCCAATTGAATCTCCTTGCTCAATAGCTTCTCTCTCACATAGTGATATTGAACTTCTATATTCTTGGTTCTAGCATGATAGATAGGAGTCCTAAATTTGTATATAGCAATCTGATCCATATGACTTCTTGAGTAGCATTGGCTAATCCTTTATATTCTGCCTCTATTGAAGATAATGCAACAGTAGGTTGCTTCTTGGAAGACCATGAAATGGGCTTATCGCCTGCAAAAGAAAGATAACCTTCGGTGCTCGTCCTCTCATCCTTACAACCTACCCAATCTGCATCTGAGTATATTCTAATATCCAAATTTGAAGTATATGGAAAGTATAAACCTTGATTCTGGGTACCCTTAAGATACTTTAAAATCCTCCTGTAAGCTTCCAAGTGAGGTGCTCTAGTTTTGTGCATAGCTTGACTAAATACACTTACTCCATAAGCAATATCAATCCTTGTGAATGTAGCATAGTTTAGGCTTCCTACTATACCTTGATATCCTACAATGTCTTCTAGCAAATCACCTTCATGAGCACTTAAGTTTTGGTTTACCTCTATAGGAATGCTAGCTACTTTGGCATTCTCCAAGTGGAACTTCTTCAACATGTCCTACACTTACTTTCTTTGAGTGATGTAAATTCTAGAATGTGTATAGGCTAATTCAAGTCCAAGAAAATACTTAAGTGATCCTAGATCACTGATTTTGAACTCCTACATCATTAGGTGCTTGATCTGTTTTATGACATTGGCATCACTACCTATAAGTATGATATCATCAACATACACACATAGGTACATCACCTCTAAATTACTTCTCTCGACAAACAGAGAAGTTTCTGCTTTGCTTATGATGAATCCTTGATCTTGAAGGTATGTAGTCAACCTATGGTTCTCTGCCCTAGGTGCCTGCTTCAATCTATACAAAGCTTTGTTCAATTTGCATACATAATTTACCTTGCTTTGGTCTTCATAACCAAGAGGTTGAGCCATGTAAACTTCCTCTCAAATCCATCCATTAAGAAAAGCATTTTTACATCTAATTGGTACATATTCCAATTCCTTGATGCACTCACACTTACCAATACCCTTATAGTTGGCATTTCAGCCATAGGTGAGAAAGTCTCTTCATAATCAAATCCTTGAGTTAGTTCAAAACTCTTAGCCACAAGTCTAGCTTTATACCTATTTATGGTTCCATCTGAGTCTCTCTTGACTTTGTAGATCCATCTAGATCCAATTACCTTAATTGATTCCTTCTTTGATACTAGCTCCCAAGTATCATTCTCCTTCAGTGCTTCTATTTCTTCACATGAGGTAGTTTCTTCACATGAGGTAGTTTCTTCACATGATAAATCCTTCGCAAGATAAACAGAATGCTTAGTCACTAAGGAGGTGTCATACCCATATCTTATTGGCTTCTTGCTCTCCCTTTGTGATCTTCTAATTGCTTGGTTGGATGATTCAAGTTTGTCTTCCAAGCTCTTCACCTTGACCTTGCCCTTTGATTTCCATGCTTTGATTTCCTCCATATTGATGGTGTCCTCATCATCTCATTTGATGTCTTCAAATTTGATTCCTCCTTGATGAGACGTGGAAACTCCTCTTCCAAGTCATATGGCAACTTCACCTTCGTGCATTCACTTTCAAACCATGAATCATTCTCATCAAACACAAGATCTCTATTGACCATGAAATCTTTGTTGGATGGATTATAGAATCCTTACCCTTTCTGATTTAAATCATACCCTATAAAGATGAACTTCTCTGCCTTAGGGTCTAGTTTACGACTGATTTGAGATGGGATATGTACAAAAGCAACACACCCAAAGATCCTGCAATGATCAAGTGATTGCCCTCTACCATGTCATGCTTTATATGGGGTCATTCCATGAAGTGATGTTGATAGAAACGTTTTAACAAGATAAGTGGGAGTAGATACACTCTTTGCCCACAAATAATTAGGTAATGTTTTCTCATTTAGCATTCACCTAGCTGTTTCAACAATCAACCTATTTCTCCTCTGTGCGAGCCCATTTTGCTCAATGGTATACCTTGTTGTAATCTGCCTTTTAATTTTTCTATCATGCAAGAATGCATCCAATTCATTTGAGAAGTACTCACCTCCTCCATCTTACATTAGTCTCTTTAGGCTTCTTCGTGTTTGGTTTTCCACAAGTGCAAGATACTTCTTAAAGTAATTGAACACATCATCTTTATGCTTCATAAAATACAAGATAGTCCACCTATGGAAATCATCAATGAAAGACACATAGTACCTTGAGCCAGAAATTAAAGGGTCCTTGCTTGGTCCCCACACATCTGTGTGGACAAGCTCCAAGTAATACTCATGTATATAACCTTTCTTTGAGAAGGGGAACCTTTGAGAATTTACCAAAGTGACATACACCACATTTATAGATCATGTGTTGCTTGGATACATTAGTTATCCCAAGCACAAACTGATCTCTACATATTTGCTTTAAGGTTCTCTCACCAATATGCCCTAATCTTTTATGCCAAATCTCGAGTGTAGAGGAGGTACTAGGGTACCTACTTTTCACAAGTGCAGGCAATATGCACTTCCATTACTTCTTCTACCCAAGGGAGGTTCTCCTTAGGGAAGTATACCCTTTAACATTCCTGTAAGCAGGCAAGATCACAATAGATGCACATTATTGTAGATACTAAGAGAGAAGATTAATGACAAATGACAATAGTGAAAGACGAAACCACTCCTTAGGTCGAAGAGATGATTACAATATAGGCAAAAGAAATGCTCTAAAAGTTGATGCTCTAGACTAACATGCCATTCCAAAACGAAACGGAATCAATACAAGAGATCTATCCAATACAATGAACACAACTAGATAAAGACTTCCGCCAATCAGTAGAAAGATATGAAGGTCTGCTCTATGGAAATACCACTCAATCACACCGAATGAAAAAATCAAGCCACTCCTTCACACTATAGTTCTATAAGCCCTCCACTAGGAAGCCCACGCTTTGTATTCTCACCATAGAGTGACTTCCTATAGTAGGCTTGTAGCCATAGAATGCAAAGAGAAGAATATAAAAGATGCATGTCCCTCAATGAGTACTAGTCCATTGCTTTTATAGGCTTCAATAGGCCAAGAGGGCCTTGCCAATTTCCCACGTTCACTAAATATGCGCTGATTGATTGCTCCGGAATTGGAGGGGTAGGTCAAATATAGTGCTGGCCACCAACTAAAAATTTGATCGTCAAAAATAGGCATTTAGGGCTTCGTCATTCCGAATGTTTGGTGCCAACACTCATTTATTTTTTTTATACTTTTACGGTCACTTTTGAATGTAAGCTGCGGTCTCTTTCTTTACGAAATTGACCATACAAATTGCTCCATCAACTAAGAATGGCCATGCACCACCACCCATAGAATCAAGAAAGAGCTCTCAATCTATCAATCCTTACTGGCCTTGTTAAGCAATAAACACTATTCATTCTTGTCATGGCTCAGGCTTTTCTCAGCATCATCACCAAATAGCACAAATCCATAAACTCTCGATCATCCAATAAGGGCTGACTACGGGAGGAGAGAAAGAGAGAGAGAGAGAGAGAGAGAGAGAGAGAGGGAGGGCGCAGGGCTATGATGGGGGAGGAGGGAGTGGGCCGGGGGCTCTAGGCAAGTGCATGAGGGAGTGGGGGGGGGGGCGTTGTGGGTGGGGGAATGCAGGAGGGAGGGAGAGAGGGAGAGAGAGAGAGAGAGAGAGAGAGAGAGAGAGAGAGAGAGAGAGATGGAGGAGAGAGAGAGAGAGGGAGGGCAGGGGGTTGTAGGCAGTGGTAGGAAGGAGGGGTGGGGGACTTTGGGCGGGTGTAAGAGGTAGTGGGCGGGGGATGTGGGCAAGTGGTTGTAGGGGGCAAAGAGAGAGAGAGAGAGAGAGAGAGAGAGAGAGGAGAGAGGGAGGACGGGGGGCTGTGGGCAGGGGTAGGAGGGAGAGGGGGGCGCTGTGGGCAGGTGGCTGCAAGAGAGAGAGAGAGAGAGAGAGAGAGAGAGAGGGAGGGCGAGGGGGGGCCGTGGGCAGGTGTAGGAGGGAGGAGGAGGGTGGGGGGGGGGGGGGGGGGGTGGAGGGGGACAGAGGGTGGGTGTAGGAGGGTGGGTGGGATGGAGGGAAACAAAATGAAATCACTATTGCAATGAAAATTGAAGATCTTTCTCCACGCTACAGACCCCCACAAAAAGTCTTTGCATCACCCCGATGCAACTTCTCCTTTATGTGCTTAAAGACCAAAATAAATTACAAACACTAAATGAATTACGGTATGTAGAGTGAATGAATTTCTTCCATCTTGACTTAATTCAGGTAATTCTTCACCCTAGAAATATTCACGAGGGGTATTCTCTCACCCTCCAAATCCTCTAGATGCACTGCTCCGTGTGGTGATACCTTTATCACCCTATATGGTCCTATCCATTTGGGTGCCAATTTGGTTGAAACTATAGGGATTTGATGCACCAAAACCAAGGATCCTTCTTGTACCTCATTAGACCTAAGATACCTATCGTGCAATCTTTTGTCGTGTTACCTGAAGTTTTTGCATTGCTCTTTCTCTATATTCTTCTAGTGTCACTAGTCTCCTAATGGGAGGTTCAATTCCAATGGTTCTGGCTCCAATTTCTCACTTGATAATAAATTGGGATGGACCCAATGCCTCTTTTCCATATACTAAACAAAATGGACTCTCGCCAGTGGTTCCCCTTCTTGTAGTTCTGAAAGCCCAAATTGCACTGATCAATGCTTGTGGCCAAAAACTTTGATGATCAAAAGATAGTTTGCGGAGCAACCTCATCATAATCTTATTGGAGCTTTCTGCTTGGCCATTTGCCCTTGGATAGTAGGCACAAGAGTTTTTATGAAAGACCTTGTACTTGTCAAATATAAATTGGAGCAATTGATTTACAAAAAGTGTGCCCCTATCACTAGTGATTTCCAATGGGCAACCAAATCTTAAGAAAATATGTTTATACAAAAACTTAGCTACATTTAAGGCCGTGCAGTCCATAGTAGCTTTAGCCTCTATCCATTTAGTCCTCTGAAATCAAGATCCCATCATTCGAATGGGAGCCATCCGGTAGATATGACTAATGGTTGGAAATTCAATATGGTTGGTCTAGGAGCACATCTCTAGCAAAGGTCGCATTCTTTAGCAAACTTGATTGCGTCTCGGTAGATATGAGGCCACCATAGACCCTTGTGGATGATTGTGTGAGCCAAATCCTCCCCCTTTAGATGCCACTATGTGTTATCTCAAGCAAAAGGTTTACCTCCTCAGGATAAACACACTTTCTCAAAATACCATCTTGCCAATATCTATATAAATTCCCATTTATAAGTGAGTATGCGTTGTTCTTAAGGAGTAACCTTCTCTTTTCTATAGGTGTTAAGTGTTCTGGGAGTTTTTCAATAGTGAGAAAATGGAGAATTCCATCATACCAATCAGCCTGAGTTGCTACTAGTAAGAGATTACTATCCACCGTTTCATCATTAATACCTGTTGCCTTCTCACTCATTGTGGTCCTGGATACTAGATCTCCCATGTAGTGCTCTCTTCCTAGCTTAATATGAATATCAAAGTTGAATTCTTGTAAAAGGAGTAACCATCACCAAACCCTTCTAGCCACTCTAGGCTTGTTTATCAAGTACTTCAAGGGCTGATGGTCAGATATGACTAGAAAATGTACACCTAGAAGGTAAAGCCGAAACTTTTGAAGAGCAAATATAATAGCCAAACCTTCCCTTTTGGTCATACTCTAGTTCCTTTCCACCTTGGTAAGTAGTTTGCTGGCATAGGAGATAGGTCTATCAACCTTGTGTGATGATGATTGAGCCAAAATGGCACCAACAACAAGACTCGCATCTGTATGCACATGAAATTCTAATGAGTAGTTAGGAACTCTTAAAAGTGGATCATACATAACCTCAATTTTAGCACAAAATTCCTGGATACATTTGTATAAATCTTCTATGGTATCCTGCATGGCCCACAAAACTTTGCACTTCCTTTGGGGTTTGTGGAATAGGCATGGAAAGGATAGCAGTAACCTTTGTTGGGTCAACTGTTATCCCTTGAGCAGATACTATGTGACCAAGAAGAGTGCCTTTAGTGACCAAAAAGTGAAATTTAGCAAGATTCAACTTCAAACCTGTTCTGAGACATTGCTCAAAGATTTCCTTTAGATTTTCCAAATGATCATGGAAATCTTGAATATCTATGTCTGAAAACACTAAAAGGTCATCCATGAAAATGCACAGAAAGGTTGTTAACCACTTGCCCAATATTAGATACATTGTTTTATTAAATGAATCTGGTGCATTTTTCAAGCCAAAAGCCATGGGGATATAGACATAAGTGCCCCATGGAGTAACAAAGGCTATTTTGTCCCTATCATCAGGATGGATCACTATCTGATTGTAGCCACTAAAACCATCCAGGAAGCTATACAAAGTGTGTTCGGCTACTTCCTCAAGTGCTTGCTCTATGAAGGGCTGAGGAAATCCACCTTGAATAGTTACCTTATTCAAAGCACAAGAATCAACACATACTCTTATTTTTCCACTATCTTTCTTGGGTACAATAACCATAGAAGAAAGCCACCTCGAATGTTCTACTGGAACAATTATACCTGCTTCTTCTAAATTTGTAATTTCCAACTTTACTACCTCTGCATACTTTGGATTGAGTTGATACGGCCTACTTCTTGTACGCACGGCTCCCTCAACTAAGGGTAATTGGTGTAATCCAATTTCTTCTGGTATCCCTATTAAATCTTTGTAGGACCATGCGAAGACACTTTTATAAGGAAAAAGTAAAGAAGTTACCTTCTGCATTAAAGGAGGATAATGCCATAGCCAAGAGGCCTAGTGGACTACTTGAGGGTTCTCTTCATCCCTTAGATTTACTTCTGGAACTAGTGTTTCAAGACTGGTCTTACTTGAGAAATCATCTCCACTATATGCTGGAGAGGAATTGAGCATATACTCTGCAATATGTTCTCTGGTCCATCCTTGAGGTATATCCGAAAAGGGGAGATCCTCTCTGCATTCAGGCTCATAACTTTCCTTCCCTGATACTTCTATATTTGTTGCCCCTTCAATGTTTGTATTCAAGTGCAAACTCTCATTCTCTAACTCCTTGTGAATTTTATGGCATTTTTCTGCAACTTCTTGCTCTATTTCATTGACTTCCACCGTGCAACACTGTACTTTCCATCATCCAATTTAGTAATGTATCTTCTTCTTGGGGTAAATAGGGCATTACCTAAGTGTCCATAGTATACCGATTGGCTTTCACTGAGTCCAATCCTTGTTCCAAATGTAGTTGCAGTTGGCTATTGGTGTTTGTTGAAATCCAGAGTTTGTTTTTCCCCCAATCTTGCAAAGCTTTTGCTTGCCTTTGCCAAGGCCTTCCCAAGAGTAAAGGGTAAGAAGTCTCCTCTAGTAGTGCAATAACAATAAAATCCAGAACAAAGTGACAACCCCGTACTATCATCAGTACCTTTTCAATAATGCTAAGCGGCGCAACCCGATGTTGATGTGCTAGTGTAACTGTGAATGGTGCCATCTTGGTGGGGTTCAAAGTTAGTTTCCTCATTGTGAAATCTGGCATCAAATTGATGCCAAAACCTCCATCTATGATCACACCTATGAGAGCTTCATCCTTTATCAAAATAGATAACCTTGAGCTTTGGTAGTCCACCAAGGGTGTAGGGGGAAAATCCATGAAACCGTCTATGCTAGGTGGTTGGCTCAAGTGAGCAGAGTGTATAATCTTTAATAAGTCACTCCTTATTTTTGAATCCATCTTTATGAGTTGGTACAGACTAACCTTGTGATAAATACATTTAACGATCTGCTCAACGTTTACCCCATGTGTGTCTTCTTGGAGACTTGTTGGTTGGTCCCTTAGTAAAGTAGCCATCATTTCATAAGCTCCTTCAATATCTAGTTGGTGCTTCCACCCAACCTTCTTTTCCTCCTCTCTATCCTTGAGTCCTTGTTGTTCCTCTCTACAGGTTGATGCCGCTTGTCTGGGTCTAGTCATCATGGGCATTGAAGAAGATGATATAGCATAAGATTGAGTGGTCATACCTTCTACTTCTAAGGAGACTACAATCATGTGAATTGGAGCAGGGCGGCTTCTTGGGCAATCCTTGGTAAAGTGATCATTAGCCTCTGGACAATGCTGACAAGGAGGTGCATCTTTTAGCAGGGAAGACCTATTTTGCATATGGCCATACTCACCACAACGATAACACATCAATAGCCAATTATATCTAGGCTTCGTTGGACGATTCTCTTCTCTATTAGGTGCATTTGAAGTACTAGCATAATATGAATCCAGAGCTTGAGGGTTACCTCATTGTTGTTTACCCTTGAGGTAGTAACAGTCTCTAGCTTCATGGCCATGCTTTCCACAAAATTAACAACTTACCCTGTGAGGACAATCAGCATTGGAATGTCCACTGTTGTTACATATTGTACACCAAATCTACCTTCTTATATTGTGAGTGGTCTGCAAATCTTCTAATTCGCGATGAAGTTGGGTTACTTCATCATCAGTGGGACACGACGACGGTGGCAAGACCTTCACTTGGTGATTTTGCTGCATCCTCAATGCCTTCAGTTCTTTCCTCAGTTGCCCAATAGGGTCTAGTTTTGCTGCATAATTTGGTTGTGTATCCCCTTCAAAATGTTGCCTAGCTTCTTCAATGCATGATGCCGCTGCAACAAAATCATTAAGGGTTGCATCCAATCTAAGAGAATCACATAGCTTTTACTGAGATGACCATGGCATACCTTTTTCTATCCATTTTTTAACCAGGAAATCACCTAGAGCATGTGTCAGGTGTGCAACAAGTGCTTTTGTCCTAGTGTGAAGTTCGTGAAAGGATTCACCTGATCTTAGTCTTAGGTTCTCTAGCTGATATAGAGCTCTTTTTGAGCAATTACTTGCTCGAAATGTCTGTGAGAACGTTGTCTTTAGAGCCTCCCATGTAGCAAAATGGCCATCTGCATATTGACTGTACCATTTGTCAGCAAGGCCTTCCAATGTGTATGGAATAGTACAAACATTTCATCCACTCTATTCTACAGACCTCGTCCACAGCATAGGGAGATCTCTTGACATGATCATCAACATCCTAATAAGCTTGTCCCTTAAAGGTAGCAAACTTGATATTCATTCTAGAGATTAAGTGAGAGAGATCCTCCATTGGAACTAGTGTTTCATCTGATGTATCTGAGGAGAAATATAATGTTCTCCTATGCTTTTCCGTTGATAGTGGTGTCGCACCCGAATCACTAGATAAATTCAAAGTGGGTAGAGGGGATCTAGGTTTACTATTCGAAGGTAAAGATGTTCTTTTAAGCACCTTTGTACACAAAGAGGCTCCTTATTAGCTCAAGTATGGGTCATGTACCTACTTGCAAGATGCAATCGGGCAAAAAATAATGGAAAAAGAACTATTTACTATGCTCAGTGCGTCTCACAGAAATGCAAGTGTCCCATCGAGCATGCCAAAATGTAAAGAAGGTACTAGAGTACCTACTTTTAACAAGAGCAGGCAATATGCACTTCCTGTACTTCGTCTACCCAAGGGAGGTTCTCGTTAGGGAAGTATATCCTTTAACATTCCTGTGAGCAGGCATGATCGCAAAAGATGCACAGTATTGTAGATACTCAGAGAGAAGATTAATGATAAATGACAATAGTGAAGGATGAAACCACTCCTTATTTCGAACAGATGATTAAAATATAGGCAAAATAAATCCTCTAAAAGTTGATGCTCTCGGGTAACATGCCATTCCAGAATTAAACAGAATCAATACAAGAGATCCATCCAATACAATGCACACAACTAGATAAAGAATTGCATTGATTAGTACAGAGATATGAAGACCTGCTCTAAGGAAATACCATGGAATCACACCGAATGACAAAATCAAGCCACTTCTTCACACTATAGTGCTATTAGCCCTCCACTAGGAAGCCCACACTCTGTATCCTCAGCAAAGAATTACTTCCTACAGTAGGCTTGTAGCCATAGAGTGCAAAGAGAAGACCAGAAGAGATGATAGAGATAAGATACGTCTCCCTCAATGAGTACTAGTCCATTGCTTTTATAAGCTTCAATAGGCCAAGAGGGCCTTGCCGATTTCTCATGTTCATTGAATATGCGCCAATTGATTGCCCCAAAATTGGAGGGGTAGGTCAAATATGGTGTTTCCACCAGCTTTAAATTTGATCCTCAAAAATAGGCATTGAATTGTCATCACGCATGTTTGACGGCAACACTCATTTATCTGTTTATACTTTTACAGTCACTTTTGAATGCAAGCTGAGGTCTCTTTCTTTACGAAATTAACCAGACAAATCACTCTACCAACTAAGAATGGCCATGCACCACCACCCATAGAATCAAGAAAGAGCTCTCAATTTGTCAATCCTTACTAGCCTTGTTAAGTAATAAACACCATTCCTCCTTGTCATGGCTCGAGCTTTTTTTAGCATCATCACCAAATAGCACAAATCCATAACCCTTCGATCGAGCACTAAGGGCTGATTTTGGGAGGAGAGAGAGAGTGAGAGAGAGAGAGAGACATAGAGGGAGGGCAGGGGTAGGAGGGAGTGTGGGGGGGTGTGTGTGCAGGTGTAGGAGGGAGTGGGGGGGTGGCACTGTGGATGGGGGCTGTGAGGAGGAGAGAGAGAGAGAGAGAGAGAGAGAGAGAGAGAGAGAGAGGAAGGGCAGGGGGCTATGGGCGGGGGTAGGAGCGAGTGGGTAGGGGGTTGTGGGTAGTGTAGGAGGGAGTGGGGGGGAGGGGGCACTATGGGTGGGGGACTACAGGGAGAGAGAGAGATAGATAGAGAGAGAGAGAGGAGAGAGAGGGAGAGAGGGCGGGGGGCTATCGGCAGGGGTAGGAGGGAGTGGCGAGGTGCTGTGGGCAGGTGCCTAGGAGGAGAGAAAGAGAGAGAGAGAGAGAGAGAGAGAGAGAGAGAGAGAGAGAGAGAGAGAGAGAGAGAGAGAGAGAGAGAGAGAGATAGAGAGAGAGAGAGAGGGAGAGAGAGAGAGAGGGGGGGAGAAAGAGCGAGTGAGGGAGGGAGGGGGGTTGTGGGCAGGGGTAGGAGGGAGTGGGGGGTGCTGTGGACGGGTGGCTATGGGGAGAGGGAGGGAGAGAGAGAGAGAGAGAGAGAGAGAGAGAGATAGAGAGAGAGAGGGAGAGAGAGAGAGAGGGGGGGAGAAAGAGCGAGTGAGGGAGGGAGGGGGGTTGTGGGCAGGGGTAGGAGGGAGTGGGGGGTGCTGTGGGCGGGTGGCTATGGGGAGAGGGAGAGAGAGAGAGAGAGAGAGAGAGAGAGAGAGAGAGAGAGAGAGAGAGAGAGAGAGAGAGAGAGAGAGAGAGAGAGAGAGATAGAGAGAGAGAGAGGAGAGGGAGGGTGGGGGGCCATGAGCAGGTGTAGGAGGGAGGAGGAGGGTGGGTGGGGTGGAGGGGGACAAAGGGTGGAGGAGGGTCGGTGTAGGAGGGTGGAGGAGGGTGGGTGGGATGGAGGAGATAGAATGAAATGGCTATTGTAATGAAAATTGAAGATCGTTCTCCGTGCTACATCGAGCTTTGATAATTTTTTATCTTTGTAATTTTAAAGGTCAATATTCCTTGTATCTTCAAGTTCAAATGTAAATATTCTACCTGTCTTTTTTCCCTTGGCTTTTCTCGTGAACCCATGTTGGGGATCTTCCACAAATGCTCCATATTTGTTGAACCTAACCTGCAAACCCTTTTTTCACAATCGGCCCAACACTTATCAATTTTTTGGTGATTGTAGCTACATAAAGAATCCTGCTCAACAGATTTGTATTTCCATCAAAGGTTTTACAATTTCCTACCTTGACCACTGAATGGTTGGTGTCATCACCTGTTTGTACTTGGTGTTTACCCTTGGGTTCCTCAAGGTCGAAGAGAAGGGCTATATTGCGTGCCACATGGTTTGAACATCTTGAGTCAACATAGAAGAGGTCTTCATCATTAATGAGAAGGGAATCCTCTTGATCCTCTTTGTAATTGTTGTAGTCTTTTCTTGATTTTTAGCCTCCTTGGTAGTTGTTATTGTAATTGTTGTTGTAGTTTTTGTTGTAGCCTTGATGATGGTTGAACCTTCCTCTTGATTGTGTGTAGCCACCTCTTTGATATCCTCTAGCTCTCTGATTCTTGAAGTTCCTGTAACACTCATCTAAGGTGTGATTTGATAAATCACAAATATTACATGGGTAAGGACTGAAGGGTCTCCCCTTACCTTGCTTACCTCCTCTGCCCCTACCTCTTGAGTTCCTACCTCTTTCTACATAGATGGCTTGAGAAGTAATACCTTCATCCTCTACTTTCTTGCTTTTCCCTTTGTCTTTAATCTTCGCTTTAGATGTGTATAGGGTAGAAGATTTATCACCTCTAGATGAGTATCCATTTTTGCTGAGCTTGGCTTCATGGGTGAAGAGCTTCCCCATGAGTGTGGTAAGATTTGGAATCTGCATGTCCATGTATAAGTCCATGGCAGGTGCGAAGCTTTCCCATTTGTCATCGGCCTTGATGCCATTGATCACTTGTCTCACAATTTGCTGCTCTTCAATCTCTTCTCCTATGCTTGCCAATTGGTCAACCACATCCCTGACTTTGGTCACATACTCTGAAATGCTTTTCTTGGGTTGCTTCCTTTGAATGGTAAACTCAATCCACAATTGGTTCTTCCTAGCCCTTGTGTTGGAAGAAAACTATGAAGACAATGTATCCCAAGTCTCTTGGGATGTCTTACAGTTCCTAATGTGTGTAAGAAGGAAGTCAGAGATAGAGTTGAGTAACTATGACCTTGCTAACGCATCTTTAGCACAACACGAGTTGAGTCTTTCAAGCTCCTCTCTTGTAGGTTGTCCTTTGCTTCTGAAAATGGGCATCTCCTCATCTACTCAAATAGATCCATAGAGGCTCCTTCCTTGTAAGTAATTCTTCATCCTCAAGGACCATGCTTGATAGTTGTTCGTGTCCAATTTAACAATAAAAGAAGGGAAACCATCTCCCATTTTGCCTCAAATTGCTCTGATACCACTCTTGGGAAAGATGGATGACACCTCAAGAAATGAGTTGGTACTCCTAATTCCTTCTTAGTACCTACCCTATTTTACCTCAGAGTTGTTCTAGGAGCTTTCTACTGACATTAAATAAGTGCCTATGTTCTTTGGAGATGATGCTTCAAACAGTAGGATCAAAACAACTAAGTTTGCAACTAGCATTAGGGGAAAAGGTGAGCCCTGCATGGGCCTTGTAAGGATTCCTAATTTTTAGGGATTAAAAAGCTAATCAAAGAGCATCTGAAACCACTAGTGGTATTCTTGAATAAAATAATGTTTAATATACAAATAAGTTTATATGTTTAAAAGGGGTATTTTGTAGCCCTTGGATGCTTGAAATTAATGGCTTATATTGAATTGGATGGGAGGCAAGAGAGAGAAGCTCTGACATTCGTGGGAGTAATGATGAGCTCACGCATGCAAGTTGGATAGTCTCTACAGGTTTTGGAGGCGTTGGATGGACTTGAATCGAACGGATCCCCGCGTTTGGGGCTGATCTCATGTTTTAGTGTGCTCAGAGCCCTTAGATCTTGGCTAAATCCGATGGACACCCGCGTTTGGGATTGATCCAATGTTCGGGTGTGTCTTGAGCCGTCGGATGCATGCTTGATCCAAGGGGAGATATCAAAAGGCACTTTTGCTATGATGGGCATCAATTCTAGCCTTTAGATCAAGCTAAGATCCAAGGGTCCAGATCTTAGGTGCAGTTTGAAGGAGGATCCTCATCTTAGCCGTTGGATCCAAAGCAAATCCAAAGACACAAATTCAAAGGCGCCTTTTTGAGGATGCAATTCATCTCATCCATTGGATTTGAAGACAATCCTAAGGCCCAAATGCAATGCCGCCTTGACTTTTGCCATTAAGCCTCAACCATTGGATCTTTGAGGCCATCCAAGGGTTCTAATTAGTTTTCAAGCATTTGAAAACCATTCAAATGGCTAAAACCACCCAGGCTAAGTGGTTTTTACCTTTTTGACCACACAAAAACAAGGGAAGCCTATGCCTAGCCTATGTGTTTGAGGGACTAGACTGTGGCCACCACCCTCTTCTCATTGGTCCATCACTAATCACTTCTTAAGCTAAAAGGCCCATGCAGGGTTCACCTTTTTTCCTAATGGCTAGTGACCAAAAAGTTGTTATTTTGGTCCTGACACTTGCTAGATGTTTTGCTCATTACTCACACTACAATAGCAATTAGAAACTTTCCTTCTAAGGGTATCTAACTAGCTATAGAGCTAATGATTCCAAGTGGAATCACGTAAAGTGATAGACTATACTCTAATCAATGAGATTAGCAAGTTGAAGCTTACCCTTGATATTTTAAGAACTCTGCAGAGAATGATCAATGACCACTTCGAGACTCTTTCTCCCAATAGGCTTAATGAAACTTCTATAGACTTTGATGGCTTGTAGTGGAGGTTGAGCTGGTTCTAATGAGCTATAGAAAATTGAAATTAGTGAAGGAATCACCGAGATATGAGCAAGACAAGTACACTATTTCAAGTGACAATGACAGAGAGACCAATAGAGATGATTAATGATATAATGTATTATATGACAATGTTCTACATGATCATTCGGATAAAGAATAATGCCCAATGATAGTGAGAGATGTAGACTATAGTGTGAGCCACACAGTCTCTTTAATTGATCAACTATATGCTTCTAGAATGGAGGGCTTACACCACCAGATTTACAACCCTCTTTTGTAGATGGCTTGCCTCCAAGTTTGAATTCAAATTCAAACTTTGCTTTTCTGAAAAGTGCTCCTCTAAGTTAGGGGTCATTCCCCCAAAATGATTTATAGCTTTATCTCTCCTCTCCACGAGTTTAGTGGATCTACAAGATTCCTCCAAGTCATCAAGACTTTTACAAAAGTTAATGGTAAAAATGATAAGCAAGGGTTCATGTGGTTCTTCAACAATTTGCACATAGTTTCTTCAATGCCTAGCGAAGTGTCAAGGCTTGACATTTGCTCCAACACATTCTTTAATTGCTCATAAAAATCTTCTTATTTCTTTTTACTGTGTCTCATGATTAAGATCTTCGATCTCTAATAGTGAAAGATCCCAAACACCATTCGATAACTCATGAGCATCGGCACATGAGCCTTCTAAAGTTCATAACGAAAAAATCTTAAATTTTGTAAACTTGAATTGAAAAGCTAGAGCGTGAATAGTAAGTTACTGATATTGTTGCATCATTAGAAACTATTATGATAGAAGTTGAAGTGCTTCTACCTATCCTCAATAAAGATGTCAAAGTAGAATATTGCTTCAGCAAAAGTACTGGCGTTCCTATTATGAGGAAAATAACGCTTTTCCTATTTTTATTTTCTGCAAGCCCACTAGAAAGCCCATTAGTTCCTTTTTTTCTGAAAGAGGAAGTTTCATCGAAGCCTATCCTCCTTTGTTTGAAAGAATTGAAAGAAAAATTATAGAGGTGAATAGGCATAGTACCAAAGGGACTTCTTGTATCCCACAAAAGAAGGGGTTACACTTCCCAAAGGGGGACATTTCGAAAAGACAACTCAAAAGAAATTGGGCAAAGTTCCCATGGGACCTCATATATCACAGAGGAGGGGTTGGATTACCTCCCACAAAGGAGTGGTTAGACTGCTTGAAGGCAACATTTTGAAAACTCTACCCAAAGACAACTTGTTCAGCAACTCGTTTTTTACACTGGCCTAAGACCCAGAAATGTCCTTCCACAAGGAGGGGTTGAACCCTCCCCCCACCTCAAGAGGCTAAAGCCCCAAACAGATAGCCTAACGCGCATGCACAGACAGCCCATTGGTTCCCTGAAAAAGGCTTTTGGAAACCTTTCAGTTTTCAGTCCCAAGAAAGTAAGTGAGGTATCCATCGAAGGACCAAAGGGCTGATGCCAAAGTCTTCAGCGTTTGTACGTCTTCGTTCCTTCCATGGGGCTTCTCCTGTAAATGCATTGCATAATGTGTGGTATGCTAGAAAAGCCACCACTTGTTTGAGAAAGGCTGCTTGCCAGGTGATTCGTCTGTTAAGATTTAGTGTTACCCGGAAGCTCTTGCTGTAACATGTTCTTACAATAAAAACTGCTTCTTCTTTGCAAACCAGGTACTACAAAGATTTTCGATTGGTGTTATGAATTGCCGTAATTATCAAATCGTGAGTTCCATCGGAGGAAACTTCGACCCATAATTGGATGCGCGAAAGCCGACATCAGTCAATTGTTCATTTCGTAAGATTCCAGGGGTATCGTTTCGGAAGATTGTGTGGTCCATTGTTCAGACAATGATTCCTGTTTTGAAGGGACGTAGATCTCAGACTTGTACAGATCTGTGACATTACTCATTTGTCGGATGCGAAGACAATCAGCGTTTAAGACGGAATATATGCAGGTCTACGTACATGCCCTCCTACGTTTTGTCTCTGTTCATGGTGGTCTGAGAAGCTTTCGAGAAACCGACGTCAATTCCGTCACTCGGTACAGTATCTCTAGAGAAATATCACAAGTCTGACGATCAATAAGTTGAAACCGTATATATTGAAGGGAATGTTATTTAGAAGCTCGCGTTAAAAAAACAAAAAGAAACATTGGAAACGTTGTAATACGGATCATGCATACTGCTAACTCGTACTTGCCATGGAGAGCTTCAATACTCATAATTGTTCGCGGACGATCAGGATGTCCGGCTTGGATGTTTGTAGCCTCCAAGCTTATCATGTGCTGTTCAAGTATGAGCTTTCGGATTTGTATGTTTTGTATTTCCAAATCGTCTAATTAGTAGTGGTTTATGTTCTCATCGAGCTTCATTCACCTCACATAACAATAGCACAACTGAACGAGGAGCATTATAGTTGATTTTCCTGCAGTTTTTAGTTTCATCAAATATATTTTCAAGTGTTAAAATAACATGCTCTCGGCCATGCCTGCGAACTAAGAGTAGGAGGTATATACATAAATTGCAGAAGCCAAGTTCAGAAATCCTGCGTGTATCAGTGATTGTATTTTTATTATGGATCAATTTTAGTCTCTGGTATATTGTTAACAAAGTTCCATAAATGAAGTTTCGCGATCGCATCGTGCTGAGTCGTGCTTGTTGACTTGCTCAAGTGACTTTCGTTGTATCTTGCGAGCTGAGACTCTTGTTATCATGTTGATGGATTTAGAGCTCCTTCAGCTTTCAAATATTCTTATAGCCTTCATGAGATATAGCATTCCGCATGCGATATCCAAGGCAAAACCTATATATGTTCCTTTCCATGGTCCTTGAGAGATGATCAATCGTTCCATGAAGCTAGGCGATATGAAAGCCTCTAATGTGGTGATAGACATCATATATATAACAAGTTACATTTGCTACATACTTAGGTCATGTTTGTTTAAGACGGTACACTTGCTACATACTTAGGTCATGTTTGTTTAAGAAGCATGTCTCGTTTTGGTTAGGTATATGGATATTGCTTCATCCATGTCAAATTTACCATATCGTGACTCATGCACCAAGATTCATTGGATATTCTAGATTCTCTTCCATTGCCCTCTCATCATAGGAGTAATTCTATCTTTAGTCTGAATCCTCCTTGAAAGGAGGGCTCGCAAGTATATGAGATATATTTACTTCTATTTGATGGAAAATCACCAAAAAAACAATGGTTCCTAACAAATGTTATGTTCTACTCGTCTGAATACCCCTTATGTTGGATATCCCATTATCTCTCTCACATATTTGGAATCATAGAAATAATCTACCACACCATGATTAGTTCGTTCGTGCCCTGATTTCCAATTGCGTAGAGTTCTTTTTCCCAATAGAGTTGAATATATAAATGCTAATACAAAGGACTCATACTGCGTGAAATATTTTATGCTTTTGAGTTTTCTTGATTCCACTACGTGATAATAGTGCTCTGAGTCCAATTAAATTATTTTTCACAAACGTACTTGGGATGGATCCGCGATACCCTCCTTCCTTTCTTTCAGAGGTTCGAGGAGCAACCACAAGTACACTAGTATCTCTATTGTTCTGTAAGCTGATAGGAGTGTTGTGTTTCCTTCTTTGTCTATATGGTAGCATGCCCAACTGGTGATCAAAGATCCCTCTATTCATTTCATCTCTTAAAGGCATGAGAGTCTGATGTTCCAAACCCTCATTTTTAATAAGAATCTACTTCCATGAAACGAGATTTACATTCGTACATACAGATGGATTTTAGCTCTTTAGCCACCTTCCAGTTTCTATTGCTTGCTTTAGCGATACCTGCCTCCTAGGTATCTAACACACGTACATAATTCGTGTTTTTATTTCTGTATAATAAGTTTTTACGATGACTAAAGCAACTCTTTTCGACTTGCTCTACGTTATAACATATGGATTGTCCCCTTAGTCCAGAAAGTAGCAGTATGCGAGAATCATATACTATTGAATATTTGTTCGGTAGTGTTCTTGGTTTCATCCGCTAAAACGTATATTTCCTTCTGGTTCAATCGCATTGCATTCAATGAATACACAGAATTCTGTATTTTTACTCGTGCCCTACCAACAATCTTTTGTGACGATGAATGAAATACAATTGGTGATTTTATACTTGCGAATGTTTCACGAAATGAGATGCATGAAATATACCGACCTCTTTCTTGGCACATAGTTGTATGAATAGCAAACCAGGAATCGTCAATCAAAGATGATAATTCAAAGCCTCCTAGCATGGTATTTCTAGATCATTGTTAAATAGAAAGCATGGCTCGTGATTTCATGAGTCATGGATGAACCGAAAACCATTTATCATTACTAAAATGAATTGCACATGTCAGCAAATTCCATAGAAAAACTCATGGATGGGTGTACCCAAGAAAATACGTCATCATATAAGTATTCAGAATATTAAAAGCTCAATTGTTGCATTATCAATCATGTATTAAAATATTGAAAAACAAGAATGGCATGCCCCATATCACAATGGACCCATCATAGATCAAAACTGAAAGCCCGATTCACAAATGGTTCAACCTATTCTATCAGTCATCTACTGAATTTCGTGTGTGTCCTTGATTTGCAAATTTCCCAATCCCCAATATTCATAAATCAAGAGAACAATATAGCACATGATTTCCCTAAACACATGCATGCAACGCAACCTATGATATGATTGTGCATACAATGCATTTGTGTTAAACACGTGTTGCCGTCAGAGACGCATTTAAGCTCTTTTCGGGTTCTTGGGAGTGGAAGGGGTCTAAATAAACAGAGGCCCTATACTTGATTTTCCCAATTAATCACTCACACCACAGTGCCTTAATGTTTAAATCTTTGTTAATACGAATTAATCTCCAGACTCTGATTCGTTCTCTCACCGTATTACTATCTGTACTCATACTATTGCTAGTTCTTCCACAACCTTACCAATTATACTTTGGTTGATACGTTCTCATCACACAGCACAGAATGCTATTCATTACCGTAATACAGACTCACAAGACTTACTTACTATAACAACATTAAACACCACTTAAGATAATCAAACAACAAGAGAAATAACACAGTACTACTCAAAATTATCCAACATAACACAACGGAAACTCCACAGAACGTATCGCCCAGACAGGCAGTCTGGCGATTCTTCTGGTCATCACCGAAGCGTCTTTTCATTGATTTATAAATGGATACAACTCTACACAAGACCTTTCGATTCGTGCACAGTATGAAAAGGAAAAGATTTTACAATTGCCAATCCGGCGGCTTACACTGGCACGCATGGTGGACTTGAGCCCGCAGGTATACAAAATTTTATGGCTCATCTATTATACCCTGAAGATACATTGTTCTAGCTAATTTAAACATTCTAGCAATTTTTTGCTTCATGCTATCCAGCATTTTCTCAAAATCGCTGGTTCGACTAATTGAGCGTCAGTACGAACAGAGCTAGCTGTAATTCCTTGTGTCATCAAAAGTTCTGCCTATGTTTGCAGAAAGGCTTCCTGCAGATAAAAGTCATTTGCCAAAGCTACATCCCGGTTCACTTTCATGTCTTGAATTTGTTTATCCACTCTAGATAATCTTTCTGCTTGCGCACCCAATTGGTTCTCTCTTCTCTCCAATTCTTGATTCTGAAATTGGATGGTCCGATAATAAGCATCTCTCTCTCTTCGGATTGCTGGAACTTCTTTCTGGGGCTGAGCGGTTAACATCATCTGCGTTTTAAGAGCAAAATTTGATTCCAACAAGTTTGCATTTGCAAACTCTAGCTTTGTATTGGTTTTCTTTAGTAAATTTGTCATTTCTTGTCCTTACTGCACGGCTTCATCCAATTGTTCTCTAATTTCTTTTAACAATTTTCCCAGTGCTATGCGGGCATCCTCTTTATCCTTAACTAACTGCTGTAACTGAAGGATTTCTGCATCAGCAGCACATAATAAATCATCTTTGGCTGTTACTTCAGCCAATGCAGCATCTCTTTGACTGATCACTGTTTCTTGTTCAGCAAGGCGAGCCTATAACTGTTTAATCTAGAAGTGCAGATTATGATTCTCTGCCTTCACCGCATCTACCTCTTCCTGCAACAAAATGATATCCGCTTCTAAAACATCACCTTTATGTTGTAGTTCGTGTCTGAGATTATCAACAATCTCCTTCATTTGTTGTGGTAGTTGTTGCGACAGGTGGATCAACATATGACCCATGGATGCTAGCTCAATAATCATAGGAATCGAAGGAACCAGAAGAGAAGGACGTGGTTGAGATGAAGAAGCTGTCAGGAGTTGATGGGAATTGGGTGGAGAATAATTAGGTGAAGAGGATGATGAATCCGGTGCAATCGGTGGAATGGGAACAATGGGTTTAAGTGGAGGTTCGGTTGGAGGAGTGGTTTGCATATTGTTAGCTGCTTCGGTAAGTTGCTGCGTAGTTTCTTCAGGTTGGGCAATTGTAGAATCTACTATCGTAATCAATTCCTGGAAAATTTCTGCAACAATAACCTGTGCATCTTCTTGCACATCTTGTTTGGATTGCTGTTGAGATTCTTCCTTAGAAGATCTGTCTTCAGAATTGGCAGTAACACTTTGATCTTGTTGCTTATTTGGAGAAGACTGAGCGGACGAATCGTGGTGAATCGAGGTGGCTGTGTCGTGGAAAATCTCTTCTTCATTTTTGTCTGCGTTATCACCAGCGGCAAACCCTTGCACTTGACTATCACACGAACTGATCCGTATTCGTTTTCGACGGAGGAGCTCGAAGATTTCTTCATCATCTTCTTCGTCGTCTTCAAGTATTTGAGCAGATTCCTCATGATATAAAATTGGAGCTCGTGGAGGTGGTTGCGCTGCTTGGAGGGCCGGAAACAAAAACGTGAGGATGTGCGATAAACGTGAACATGGGAGATCACCTTTGCTAACATGTTTTATGACCGTAATGCACTCACGGTGAATGCGCTGAAAATAGTAAGAAGCAAAATTGATAGGCTCTCTAGCAGCCATAACAATCACCGAGTAGAATGGGCGAGAAATCCCATGAGTGCATTTTTGTAAGTTTAGTATGGCTACTAGAAATTGCAAAGCTGTTCTTTAAGGTTCAGGGCGACAGAGTATGGCATATTCATTTGAAGAGTGCCTGGGAAACTGTTGTGTCATCGTAGTGATTGGAAGATTAGGACCATTCTCTCGTCCTTCCAGAGAGAGTCGGAAAGCGGCAGCAAATGACTGCAGGGTGATTACGACACAAGAGGGGAAACACGTAATAGGCCAACTCTGCTCCGTAGCAGGTGTGGTGGCAATAGCAGCGATTATCTGAGCATAGTATGGATGGCACTCCACTGAATGCCAGGGCAATTGAGTGAAGTTGGACAAACCTCGGACATGCAAGAGTTCACTTACATCCGGAGGAATTCCATCACAGAAGGTAGCAAAATTTGCTAGAGCTTCCATGATCACACACGAAATAGCACGAATACACAGGGATTACAGAGAGCACAAAGCACACAAAACACACAGACACAATAGCGATTAACAGTGGAAAGCAGAAGATTAAGTAGATACTTGGTAACGAGAGGCGATCAAAAATGCTAATCATCGGGCGATGTTGAGATGATAACCTTCATAACTACGGTGTGCATGCATGAGCAGAATCAATAACGAAAGGTGGAGATTATTCATGGTAATGTAGCAAAACGAGGATTTTAGTGTCTTTATTCAACTAACACGCAAAACTGAAAAAAAAGGAAAAGAAAAGAAAAGAAAAAAAATACGCGGGCAACCGCAGAACACTTCAGTGCGAATCAGGCGCTTGATGATACGGCTGCAACTTTGAACCATTTATCACTTTTGGAAGAGGAATTCCGATCAAAGTAGTCAACCAAAAAGTAGCTGGGCCCACTTATTCACTAATCCGGTAAGGACCGAACCACTGTAATTTAAATTTTCTAGCCGCACGATTTGATTTAGCATTATAAAAAAGCACAAGTTGTCCCACCAAAAAAACTAGAGTTTTTAGATATCTATCATGAGTACGAGCTTGCCTCAACTGAACTTCTTCAAGGGTCAGAAAACTTTCCCATCAATGTTCATCCAAGTTTCTGAGTGCTTCCAACCAAAATGACAGAGAGTCTTCAGGTAACAATTTCTAAGAGATGGCCACGCGTAAGCTTGGTACTACAAGTTCCATTGGTGCAATTGCCTCCATATGCAAGCTTGAAAGGAGTCAGTCTGGTTGCTACTTTGTAGGTAGTTTGGTATGCCCATAATACTGCAGACTCTGTTTTTGGTGTAGAGGCTTCTGCAACAACCATTCCAGCCTCTTTCTGCTTTGCCTCTTTTGCAGCCAGTTTTGGACAGTTCTTTATGATATGATCATTCCCTTTATAGTACTTACAAAACAATTTTTGCTTTTCTGATTTTCTCTCGTCTTTGTCTTGATTCTTCAAATGTGCAGCATTTGCAGATTTCTGTTTACTAGTAGAAGAGCTCCATTTTCCTTTGCCCATCTGACTAGCGAAGAAAGCTTGATTTGCAACATGCATTATGGAACTGTTCTGCCTAGACTGATCTTCTTGCAATAGAATTGAGTCGAACTCCTCAAATGACAAGGCATTTGGATTGCCTTTCATCATCAACTGAAGAGTAGAAGTAAAACTCTGATATGAATCAGGAAGACCATTAACAACGGTCTGCAGAAGTGAGCTATCTGGTATAACCTTATCAGTAGAAATCAACTGTTCCTTCAAGTCTTTGATATTTGTTAGGAAACTGTCCATACAATCACCTTCATTCATGTGCTCACTCTCCAATTGTTTTCGGAGGTAAGCAACACGAGCCTCATTCCTAGCTTGGTACAATGTGGTAAGTGTATCCCAAGCATCCTTAGCTATTCTCCAAGAGCGAATATGAGGAATAATGGCATGTTTGATAGACAAAGCTATCAATGCATGTGCCTAGGCATTTCTGCCATCCCAACAAATCTGCTCTGCAGTAGGTGCAATAGAAACCAGAGCACGAACAAGAATATGCAGAATATCACCATCTTTGACACCTTCTGCATCAGCTTCAGTACCTGCAGTTGTAATAGTTGCAGGTGTGATAGGACATTTTTTGACACCCTACACAATGTTCCACAGTCCTTTTGCAACCAACACATGTTGCATCATATAAGCCCATAAGGGATAGTTGATACAATCCAACTTATCCTCAACAGTCAACATATGGAATACATCACTACTTTCAGCCATGATCAGTGACTAAAATACCTTGATGCAGAAAATTGACTATATCTCAAAAAGTTGAACAAAACAACCTAGATGAATTCCACTAGACCTGTAGCAGAATTTGAGATGCTTATACTCGCGAACAAAAATTGGTATATACTTTTGGCACAAAAAGACGAAATAGCTTGCACAAGCACTGTGATAATGCGTTTAGAGGTCGAAACAAGCTTTGAAACACCCTGAGTATGCTCAACAAATTTCATGCGAATCTAAGACTACAAATGGAGGAGTGTCAACGGCGCCCTACATGGAGCAACGACCTGCTCTGATACCAATTGTTGGAGTTAGACGTCTACGGAAGCACGCAAATAGCAAAAGGAAGAAGAAGAAGCTTGGAGCACAACAAACAATACTGAATGTATTACTAGAGAATGTACAAAGCTAAGTAGCCAATTAGGGGAATAGGTATATATACAAGTTGGGGAAAAAAACCTCCTAAAGAGGGAAAAAAGTGCCCTGGCGGTCCTAGTGTGTTCACGCACATCACTACCTAAATATATCAACAAGGTCTTCCACCTCGCAAAAAAGTGGAGCATAGGATTGAGCTAGTACCAAGAGCACATCCATCGGCCAGACAGCTGTATCGAATGAGTCTGCAAGAGGAGGCAACAGTATGGCATACCATCGAGGAGTAAGTTATTCGCCTTTTGTAGCCCTAGTCCTTTTGGTTCGCAAAAAGGATGGATCTTTCAAGATGTGTATAGACTTTAGAGCATTAAAAATAATGCTACAATAAAACACAAATATCTGATACCTCGCGTTGGTGATATTTTGGTTGCACAAGGAGGTGCTATTGTATATAGTAAAATAGACCTAAAATGTGGTTATCATCAAATAAGATTCAAGGACGATGATGTACATAAAACAACTTTTCATACTAGATTTGGTCATTATGAGTATTTTGTAATGTCTTTTGGTTTAACTAATGCTCCAACTACTTTCATGATGCTCATGAATCATATTTTTTTCCTTTTATTGGTCATTTTGTGGTTCATTTTGCTTGGTTTATAGTAAAAGTTTGGAAGAACATAAATGTCATTTGCGGACGGCTTTTCAAATTTGGATGACCATACTTTGTACGTCAACACAAAGAAGACATAGCTATGTTTATCTGAGGTTGAGTACTTAGGACATATAATTTTTGTAGATGGAATTAGAATGGATCCACAAAAAGTTTTTGTAATCCTTGGTTGGCGGACTCCTCAGAATGAGCACCAGTTGCGATCATTCTTAGGATTATCGGGCTTCTATAGAAAATTCATTGCCAGTTATTCGCACATAGCTACGCCATTGACGGATCTATTACATAATAATAAAACGTTGGTATGGACTAGCACACAACAGAATGCTTTTGATAAAATGAAACAAGTAGTTTCAAGTGCTTCAATTTTTACTAGTGGTAGATCCCCAAAAGCCTTTTGAAATAGAAACCGATGTTAGTGGCATCACAGTTGGTATAGTTTTGATTCAAGATGGAAGACGAGTAGCTTTTGAAAGTAAGAAACTTTCTCCAGCTCAAAGAAACTAGCGTGTCCATGAACAAGAATTATATGCAATAGTTCATGCTTTGAAGATTTGGAGACACTATCTATATCGTGCAAGTTTTGAAGTATACACAGATCATCACACATTGAAGTATTTCTGTTCCCAGCATGATCTTCATGGGAGGCAGGCTAGATGGGTTGAGGTGATGCAAGAATTTCATATGGAAATTCTTTATAGAAAAGGAAAAATGGATAAAGTTGCAGATGATGATCAGATTATTTTCAGAGTTCTTGATAGCGATTTGATCCAAGCGATCAAAGATTTACAGACTGAAGATGATTATTGTCACTCTATAATCAACAAGCTACCGCAAAATGATAAAGATCAAGCATTCTCAATTTTTCAAGTGGAGCAAGCTTCGCTCAAAAGAAAGGGAAAGATTTGTGTGCCTAATTCCCAAGAAGGGAAGTTTAGAAAAGAGGTTTTTTTTGTGAACCATGATGTACCTTGAGTAGTACATCCTGGTATTGAGAAAACTTTGTAGTTGATCAGACACACTTTTTGGTGTCCAAGATGGACCTACATGTAAACAATTATGTGATTCAATGTTTAAATGTCAATTTAATAAAGCAAAGAGGATTAGTCCTCGAGGTCTACTACAGGCATTGAAGATACCACAGTATTGTTGGGATAGTATTTCCATGCACTTCATAATGGGTTTACCTAGAACACCACAACAAAAGAATGCTATTCTTGTAGTGGTTGATCGTTTGAGTCAAATGGCACACTTTATCCCTACAAAGGAATTAGTAGAGGCTCCGCAAGTCACGGAACTATTTATTCATAATATTATTTGATTGCATGGTCCACCTAGATCTATAGTTTGAGAGAAAGATCCTAGGTTCACAAGAATTTTTTGGAAACATGTGTTCAATAAGCTTCAAGTTCAACTCAAGATGAGTAGTGGAGAGCATCGACAGACAGATGGTTAGACTGAAAGATTTAATCAGATACTCGAAGATATGCTATGGGAATATGTTTCAAAAAAGCAAATAGATTCGGATAGTTCTCTCCCATTAGTTGAATTTTCTTATAATAGTTGGAAGCACAAGACTACTAGTTTGGCATCTTTTGAGGTGATCTATGGATTTATTCCACGTAGTCCAGCTACCATTGGGTTACAAGGGAAATCTCCGAGTGCTTCAGAGTTCAATCTCCAGCAAGCTGCTGAAAGGATGAAAGCATTCCTAGATCGACATCGAGCACCACGAATGTTTCAAGAGGGCGATCATGTGTTTTTACATGTTCCACTTGGTTAATCATTGATAGTGGGTCAGAAACCCAAGTTATCCCCTAGACTTCATGGACCTTGGACAGTAATCAAGAAGATTAGTGATGTCGCATATAAATTGCAATTGCCAGATAATTGCAAAGTTCACCCAATTTTCCATGTTAGCAAGTTGAGACCATACATTTCTCGAGATGAGAGTTTTGTAGATGGTTTAGTTGCTTTAAAAAATAGAGCATCTCAGCCAGATGTTCCATTTCAGGTTCTTGATAAGAGGGAGCGGAAGTTACAAAATCGCTCCATACTAGAGTATTTAGTAGCATGGACTAGGTGTCCACTCAAAGATGCTACATGGGAATCAGAAGCTCTGATTCACAAACACTTTCCTTCCTTGATCATTGAGGACAGTGATCTCTAGAAGGGGGAGAGAGTGTTTGATTTATTTAGACATCCATGTTCTACGATTGGTCTACCTGCATTTGGTCGAGGGCCCTAGCCGGGTCAAGGACTAGAGATTTGGGGAGCCAAGGCTCTAGCACGGATCTTTGAGGTTATTCCATCTCCTCAATGTGGCCATATGAGGAGTGTTTGGACCTTAGAGAAGATTCTAGAGGTGCCAAGGGCAAGGGCTATTTAAGGTTGGGAGGAGAGTGGTTGGTACCTAATTGTGATCTTTCAGATAGGGCTTGTGTTTGCTACACTTGGGTTCATAATCAATATTATGATCTAGGATATATTTTCTTTGATAGAAAACAAATTTGTTTTTATGGGATCAAGCTATGCATGCATAGGCACACACACACCACTCTCACACACTCACAAAGACACAATACATGTAAATGTAAATAGTCTTGTAGGACTAAAGAGAGCATCTTCCATTGATAAATGATATTTCATGGGAGCGCGTCAACCAAAAGCTCCCCTCTTTACAAAAATGAGCTTCTATATATAGGCTAAGCTCTATTCCCCATGTCACAAAGTGGATCTCTCTCTAACTAACATATCTTGGCAAATATTCCTTTTCGAACAAACAAATCCCAAGAATTTGAGGCGTGGGATTTTCATGTGTGTTCTCTCATATGTGTGCAAGAGAGGTGGCTATTTACAAGGCTTAACTACCTTAGTATAAGGGAAATATCAAAAAGTGTCCTAAGAGGGTGCTTTTATGTGAAATTCTAAATAGATACAAAAAGGGGTATTCTTGTGATCTAAGGAGGCTTCCTATGCACAATTGAGGATGTGTGCATACCCTACAACTCAACAGAATTGTAGAGGTGTACATCTATGTTTTGACAAGATTCTGCTTATATTATGAGATTTTAGGCCCACCATAACTTACTTCTACCATCTATAGTGAATGAATAGATTATATTGTCTTCAGAAGTTCAATACTCTGATGCTCTATTTCTTATGATTTGATGCTTTGCACACTATTTTGGTGTAACACAAAATTGACATCAATACCAACAACGCTATGATCTGTAGTGTTTGCACTAAATTCAGACTCTAGACCATAATGATGACAATCGAATCACGATATACAATTCTTTCTCAGCCCCATATACTCATCCAATGGCAACTAGATAGGAGACATTGATCTTGATTGAAAATACTCCATAGGGCATATATCCTTTCCTATAGATGAATATATAGAAAAGATTTGGAAATCAACGTTCCTTCTCTATCTATATTTCCAAGAAAGATTATATGGACTATTGATTTTATACTTTTGTCATAAATGTAGTCCAAAGTTGAGAGTTCTTTGAGGCCTACTTGATTACCAAGCTATCTCTTGCTATGTTGCCATTCATAGTGGAAGAAGTTGTATTAATCATAAGTTCACCTGTTTGTGCAAAATTTCATTTCAAAAGTCCATAGATCTTCCACTCTTTCCCATAAACTATGATGATAAATAATATTTTTTTCATATTAGAACATGAAGACAATAAACAATGAAGATTTTAACAAGTATGATGAATAGCTTGTTTCCAAAATTTCTTAGGATATTATTTTTGCAATTGAGCTACTTATGATTGCTCTGAGGTTTTATTATTCAAATGCTACTAGAAATAGGGGGTGTGGGGATGCCCCCATTGAAAAAAAGCATGTTTCCTTGCTTATGTGACAAAAGCGTTGCATAAGCGATGAAAATCTTTTTTATTCACAAAAAAGGAGACCCGTCGCAAAAGCAATGCATAGTGTCGCTTATGGGATGCTAGATTGGATTGTCCCAAATAGCATCGCTATCTAGTGACGCTCTGATAAATGTTGGAAAACTGCATGCAATGCTGGAGTGTCACATAAGCCATGTCTTGAGATTTCAAAGCATCGCATAAGTGATGCTCTTGAATGTTAAAAAATTTTGATTTCTCCCAGCACATTTGTGTCAGGATTGAGACACAAGAGAGAGAGAGAGAGAGCACGCACACACAACCTCCTATCTAGCGATGGTCAAAGAAGCACAAAGGTACGCTCACACACACACATACTTACACACACAAATTTACACACATATGTACACATGCATACACACATATACACGTAGACACACACACATATACACATAGACACACACACACACATAGACACACACACACATACAGACACACATACACACACATATAGAGATTTACACACTCATACACATGCACACACACACACATATATGCACATAGACACATACACACACACACACATACACACACACACATTCACACATAGACACACACATAGACACACACATAAACATATACACACACATACACACATACAGAGACACACACATAGACACACACATAGACACACACATGCATACAGACACATACACACACATACACAGATTTACACACACACATACACATGCATACACACACACATATATACAAAGATAGACACACACATACACACAGACACACATACAAACATAGACACACACATAGACACACACACATACACATACATACACACACATACACAGATTTACACACACACATACACATGCATACACACACACATATATACAAATATAGACACACACATACACATAGACACACACACACAAACATAGACACACACATAGACACACACACACACATACACATACATACACACACATACACACATAGACACACACATATACATACATAGGCACGCAGACATGCACACACACATACACACATACACACAAACATACACACATACACACTCATTTACATTGTTGAGTTGTAGGGTATGCACACATTCTCAATTTTGCATAGGAACCCTCCTTAGATCACAAGAATACCCCTTTTGTATCTACTTAGAATTTCACGTAAAAACACCCTCTTAGGACACTTTTTCATATTTCCCTTATACTAAGGTAGTGAAGCCTTGTAAATAGCCACCTCTCTTGCACACATATGAGAGAACACATGTGAAAATCCCACGCCTCCAATTCTTGGGGTTTGTTTGTTAGAAAACGAAAATTTGCCAAGATATGTTACTTAGAGAGAGATCGACTTTTTGACTTTTCAGAGAAGCACATGGGGAATAGAGCTTAGCCTATATATAGAATCTCATTTTTGTAAAGAGGGGAGCTTTTGGTCGACGTGCTCTCATGTAATATCATTTATCAATGGAAGATGCTCTCTTTACTCCTACAAGACTATTTACATTTACATGTATTGTGTCTTTGTGAGTGTGTGAGAGTGGTGTGTGTGTGCCTATGCATGTCCCTCCTTTGTGTGAGTAGAGTAGTTGCATTTGCTTGTATTTTCCTCATGGACTAGGATCTTTGACTCCCTATTCTCCTTGTTTTCAAGCATGTGGCATAGCATGTGTCTGATGCCAATGGCTTAAACATGTGGGAGGTAGGGGTGGATGAGAGGAGAGTCACTCTTGAGCTTTCCTTCTTGCTTCCATGCAAGGTGGTGAGGGTTTTTGATCTATCATTGCTACAACCTTAACATACACACACATAGACAAACACACGTAGAAACACACACATAAACACACACATATACACATAGACACACACACACATACACACATAGACACACACACACATACACACACAAACACGCAGAGACACATACACACTCACATATATATGCACATAGACACATACACACACACATACACACAGGTTTACACACACACACATACACACAAAGACACACACATAGATACACACATACACACATAGACACACACATATACACACATAGACACATACACACACATACACACAGATTTAGACACACACATACACATGCATACACACACACATATATACACACATAGACACACACACACATACACACATATACACACACACATAGACACTTATACACAAACCCATACACATAGATTTACATACACACATACACGTGCATCCACACACACATACATAGACACATAGACACACACATACACACATACACACATAGACACAAACACACACATACATACATAGACACATAGACACATACACACTTCCACACACACACACACAAACACACATCCACACACATAGACACATACACATACACACATAGACACACACACACATACATACATAGACACATACACACTTACACACACACACAAACACACATCGACACACATTTCCACACACACATACATATGCATAAACACATATATACACATGCATAAACACATATATACACATACACACATATATGCAAACATAGACACACACATACAAACATAGATACACACAAATACACACACATAAAAACATATACACACACATACACATAGATTTACACACACACATATACATGCATACACACACATTTATACACATACACACATATATACAGACATAGACACACACATACACACATGGACACGCACACATACATACATAGACACACACATGCATACACACATAGACACATACACACACATACACACACACATATACACACAAATTTACACACATGCATACACACACATATATACACACATACACACATAGACACACACACACACATAACAGACACATATACACACACATAGACACATACACACTTACACACACACACATACACACCCACACACATTTACACACACACACATACATACAGACACACAATATATATATATATATATATATATATATATATATATATATATATATATATATATATATATATATATATATATATATATATATATATATATATATATATATATATATATATATACACACATATATACATATCATAGACACACATGTACACACATAGACACACACACACACATACACATGCATGCATACATATGCATACATAATGCATATGACACACACATACACACACATATACACAGAGATTTACACACACACATACACATGCATACACACACATATATACACACATATATACACACATAAACACACACATACATACATAGACACACACACGTATATACGCACATATACGCACATAGACACATACACACTTACACACACACAAATACACACACAAAAAAATACACACACAAACACATGCACATATATACACACACATAGACACATACACACTTACACATACACACATACACACATCCACACACATTTACACACACACATACACATGCATATATACAGATACACACGTTTAGGGCTACATTTTTTATACCTTCTCTAGCCATAATCGTATTCTATATATGTAATATGTTATTTATCTTATTTCCCTATGATATGGATACATATAAAATAAATAACAAAGATACAAGTGAAGTGGGCCCCACCACTGAAGATATGACTAGCTCTCCCTCCAATAAAAGAGAAATGGTCAATATAGCAAGGGAAATATAAAAAAGAGATGGAAAGTCTAGAGTATTCAAGTATTTAAACATTTTCCCACTCTCTTTGGAATGAAACAAAAGTCTTTCCAGAGGCCCCATAGCCCCACCACACCTTTTTGAATTTTCAACAGGCTAAGTACAAAGGTCTTGCCATAGCTACTCAGGAAGCTAGGTGGATGAAGACATTTTTCAAAGATCTTGGATTGGAGTTTGGAACTCCAACTATTTATGGTGATAATATGAGTTCTATTCATTTGGCTGCTAATCCTATTTTTCATGCAAGGACTAAACATATTGAAGTTCATTATCACTATGTAAGAGAGAAGGTTCTAAGCAAAGAGATTCAAATATCATATGTGTCCACTCATCAACAATGTGCAGATATTCTAACCAAAGCATTGGATGGTACAAAGCTTCGCAAGTTCAAATCCATGATTGGTTTGCAGGTAATCTTGGAAGATTGAAGACCTCAAGCATACTTGGATTGAGGGGGAGCTGTTGGAGCAAGTCTATGAAAAGCCTAAGTATTGGCTTGACTCCCACAAAGTCATAGAAGAAGCCTTAAAATGAAGACAATGTAAAGTTCACTTGTGAACTACCTCTCGTAACTTTTGAAGAGTTTACTTAATGTAAACGTGAAAGAATCTTAAGTGGTTGAGTCCACTTGATCAAAAAGGGAAAGAGGAGCCACGAATTCGTGATTTGTGGTAGATAGAGAATCAAATCAATCACTAATTGATTGGAGAGTGATTGAGGGGAGTTAGCCTCCCAAGATCAACTATAAATACATGGTAGTCTTAGTCGTGGTTATGTGAAGACCTCCAAGAGCTTCGCTTTATGCTATATCAAGGTGTGATTCCAAGGCACACATATGTATCAGTAAGTCCATTGTATTGTACAATCAATATACTTTCATTTTCATGATCATTTGAGTTCATATTTCCATGTTCTTGTGAAGTGTGCTACTCACTGCCATATCTCTCAGTTTTCTCAGTCAGATTGTAGAGATGGTTTCTCTCATTTTGCTGCATTATTTTACGTGATTTAACTTGATAAAGTTATCTCTATAATTCTACTATATGCTCACCAATTTTCATCTCATTTGGGTGTTTCAATCTTTAGTTATGTTTAGTTGAAGTCAACACTGTCTGTGCATTTTCACTTCTCTATCAGGTACTCGATTTTTTTACTCATCTTATCAGATCTATTTCTAAGTGTGTACTTACCCAAATGCAATGATTTAAAGCTTGTTGGATTCAGCATACTGTCAAGTATACGCATACGAATTTTCATAATCATTGGATTCGTAAATCTGGAGTTATATAGCAGCCCATGAAAATCAAGATGATGTCATCACTTGCTAAACATCATTCTTAGTGTGTGGCTCATTATTTTTGATGAGATTACTTTTGAAAGTTAGCTAGACTTCCCCAAGAGAAGTTAAGCTAACTGCTACTGTGCTCAGAGAGTTATGCAAAACACTGGACAGGTGTATGAACCAAAATAACAAGTTCTTTACCTCTGAGCTAACTTAAACTTATCTCTTTTGATCTATCTTTTTGATAGTGATCTTCCAAGGTACATAGGGTGTCTAATACATCCATTGACAAGCTAAAAGGTCCCACCACATACTCTTGGAGTTCATTTGGCTGGTGTAGATCAAGAATTTTGCAACACCTCTTTATCTTCAAGCACATACCTATCCATCTCTTCACAGCTGGTACTAGGGAAACAACATCCATATGTTCTACTTTTTCAACTTTCTAAAACTGAAACTTTAATTTCTACACTTAACTCTTGCTATATCTTATGCTTCTTCAAAAGTACCTGGAAATCATGACTCCACCTTTTGTTTTAGAGAAGGGAAGACTCCTGAGATGAATCTATCCCTTTTCAAAAATTGTGGAGCTACTTCATTTTCCCCTAGGCTACTTTCCCAATTACTCCACAAACACTGAAACTTAGACTCATAATTTAAAAAGTTTTCAAGTGTGACTTGCCTTAGTGAGATCAATTGTTGCCAAAATCCTTCTCGTGTATCCTTTTTTCCATATCGTGCTATGAATGCTTCACGCACTGCTTCCCAACTTCCTGTTGCTTCATTGGATAAGTTGTTGTACCATATTCTTGCTTCCTCCATTGGTCCTGCATCTAGCTTGATTGCTTCTTGATCCCTTCCTAAGACAAGGTACAGCATCTCCATGTTGTCCAAAAACTCTACAGCATCTTCGTTGGGTCTTCCGTAGAAGTGTGGGAAGATTGATGCCATGGTTGAACTTGAAATTGGCTTTTTTACAAAAGAATGAAGATCGAGACATCGAAACTAAGGGTATATTCTACAACTGGAAATATAAAGGGTTCTTGAGATTCAAGGATTTCTACCAAACGCTCTACCCCAAATTGTGTCCTGCAAGAATGAAACAAGTCTGAAATTCCAATCTCTTGGGGCTTGCTTGAGATCATAAAATGCTTTGTTAAGTTTACACACATAATCAGGATAAACTTGATTCTTAAAACCAAGTGGTTGTGCCATATATACCTCTTCTGTTATCGAACCATTCAAGAATGCATTCTTTACATCTAGTTGAAGTATCTTCCAATTCTTGGAAGAGGCAATAATAAGCAAAACCCTAATAGTAGGCATCTTTGCGACAGGAGAGAAGGTCTCCTCATAATCAATTCCCTGAGTTTGTGCAAAGCCTTTTGCTACAAGACTTGCCTTATACCTGTTAATGGAACCATCAGAATTCTTCTTGAGTTTATAGACCCATCTTTAGCCTATTACCTTCATGGAAGAAGTCTTGGGCACCAAATCCCAAGTATTGTTTTCCTCAAGTGCTTCAATCTCTTCCTTCATTGCATGCTTCCATTCTGTTTTTGCTTTGGCCTCTCCAAATGATTATGGCTCCTCTTGGTTTGTGTCATGTGCTATGTAGATAGAATGTTTAGTTACTAATGAGGTGTCAAACCCAGACCTTTCTGGTTTTTTTTGTTCCTTCATAGATCTTGTTAGGCCATGATGTGATGATTTTGCCTCATGTCCAAGTTCCTGCAATTTTGCTTTACCTTTAGACTTCCATGCTTTGATCTTTTCCATGTGAGATTCTTCATCATCCTCCGAGGTGTCTTGTTCTTCAATCTTTGGTTGTTCTCTACCAAGCTTTGGAAAATCTTCTTCAAGATCATATGGTAAATTGACCTTCCTACATGAATCTTCATACCATAAATTGTTTTCATAAAAAACTACATCTCTGCTTACCAAGAATCCTTTGTTGGTAGGGTTGTATAACCTGTAACCCTGTCATATTACCAAGAATCCTTTGTTGGTAGGGTTGTATAACCTGTAACCTGTCATATCCAATAAATACACACCTTTCTGCCTTTGGATCCATCTTGCCTCTAACCTGTGAAGGAAGATGAGCAAAAGCAATACATCCAAAAATTTTACAATGATCTAAGCTTGGTCTTCTTCCATTCCAAGCCTCATATGGAGTCATCCCATCAAGGGATTTGGAAGGCAACCTGTTAATCAAGTAAGTGGTTGTAGATACAGCCTCAGCCCATAGATAATTTGGAAAATGCTTTTCATTTAGCATGGACCTTGCAGCTTCAACAATCATCCTATTCCTCCTTTGTGCCACTCCATTTTGCTCAAGAGTGTACCTTGTAGTTACCTCTCTTTCGATTCCTCTTTCTTGAAGAAAAGAATCAAACTCATGGGAGAAGTATTCTCCCCCTCCATCTCACCTTAGCCTTTTTAGTGATTTACCTGTTTGATTCTCCACAACAGCCAAATATCTTTTGAAACATGAAGAAACTTCATCTTTGTGTTTCATAAAGAATAGGATAGTCCATCTGCTGCAATCATCAATAAAGGAGACATAATATCTTGATCCAGATATTGAACCTTCCTTGCTAGGTCCCCATACATCTGTATGAACCAACTCCAAGAGATCTCCATGCATATAACCTTTTTTCATGAATGGTAACCTATGAGAATTTCCAAATTGACATGCACTACACTTTTAAATCATATGTTGTTTTGACAAATTAGGGAGTCCAAGTACACTTTGGTCCCTGCAAATTTACTTTAATGACCTTTCACCAATATGTGCTAACCTTTTGTGCCATACTTCCAATTCTGTGAGTGTCTGACTACCATAATTAAAGAGAGCAATGTTTCTAGTGTCTTGTAATTCAGATGTGAACAATCTACCTGTCTCTTCACCTTTTTCAATTATTCTGAATCCTTGACTTGGATCTTCAACAAATGCTCCTGCTTTTGTGAACTTGACTTGCAACCCTTTCTCTATTATCTGCCCAACACTTATCAAATTCTTTGTAATGGTAGGGACATAGAGTACCTTACTGAGTAGCTTGATGTTTCCATGAGGTGCTTTGACATTGCCTATTTTCTCCACAAGGTGTCTTGTATCATCTCCTGTTTGTACCTCATGCTTATTCCTTGGATCTTCTAAATCTAATAGGAGTGCCACATTTCGTGCCACATGATTTGAACAACCTGAATCTATGTAGAAAACATGCTCATCAGATTTACCTTCTGGCATAGCCATGTTCATGATCAATAATGAATCCTCTTTGTTTGAGTCTTCTGTGTACTTATTGAAGTCTCTCCTTCCTTTGTAGCCTCCTTGATAGTTTGAATGATTGTAGTTGTTGTAATTGCCATGGTAATTGTTGAACCTTCCTCTTGAGTAGCCATAACTTCCTCTATTGTATCCTCTACCTCTTTGATTCCTGAAATTTCTAAAGCAATTTTTAGTTGTATGATTAGCAAATAGAACATGAGTTGGAGTCTTGGGATCTCCCCCTGCCTTGTCTACCTCCTCTTCCTCTACCTCTACCATGTCTTCCTCTGCCTGCATAGTTAGCTTGATATGTACCTGCTTCATCATCCACTTTCTTTGCCTTTCCTTTGTTATCTTTGGACTTGCTTTTATCAGTGTATAAAGCTGAAGATTGATTAACTTTAGAGCTTTCTCCATTTTTTATAAGATTTGCCTCTTGAGTAAGTAGTTGTCCAATGAGTGTATCGAAATCAGGTACATGCATGTCCATGTGCAAATCCATAGCTGTGGTGAATGCTTCCCACTTGTCATCTGCCTTCAAGCCATTAATGACCTGCCATACAATTTGCCCTTCATCTATTACCTCTCCAATTCTTCCCAACTAATCTGCTATGTCCTTGAGCTTTGCGACAAAATTAGTCACATTTTTTTTGGGAGCCTTCTTGAGAGTTGTGAAATCCAGCCATAGTTGATGCTTCCTAGCTTTAGTACTTGAAGAGAAGAAGGCTTCAAGTGCATCCCACACTTCCTGAGATGTCTTACAACTTCTAATGTGAGGCAACAAAAAATCTGAGATAGTGTTGAGGAGATAAGACCTTGCAAGTGCATCCTTGGAGCACCATGTGCTCAATCTTTCTTGCTCTTCTTGTGTTGGTTGACTTTTGTTCCTGAAACTTGGCATAACTTCATCTCCAGCCACATAACCATATAAACTTCTACCTTGGAGATAAGCTTCCATTCTTGATGACCAAGCTGAGTAGTTACCTCTGTCCAATTTGTCAATTGATGAACGAAATCCATCTGCCATGTTGTCCAACCTTGCTCTGATACCACTGTGAAGAGATGGATAGGTATGTGCTTGAAGATGAAGAGGTGTTGCAAAATCCTTGATCTACACCAGCCAAATGAACTCCAAGAGTATGTGGTGGGTCCTTTTAGCTTGTCAATGGATGTATTAGACACCCTATGTACCTTGGAAGATCACTCTCAAAAAGATGGATCAAAACAGATAAGTTGGAGTTAGCTCAGAGGTAAAGAACTTCGTATTTTTGTTCATACACCTGTCTAGTGTTTTGTGTAACTCTCTAAGCACGGCAGCAATTAGCTTAGTTCCTCTTGAGGAAGTCTAGTTAACTTCAAGAGCTAACTTTCAAGAGTAATCTCATCAAAAATAATGAGCCACACACTGAGAATCATGTTTAGCAAGTGATGACATCATCCCGATTTTCACGGGCTGCTACAGTAATGAGACCAGTGAGCAGAAAAATGAACATAAATCCAGATCTAAGAATCCAATGATTATGAAAATTTGTATGCGTATACTAGACAGTATGCTGAATCCAAAAAGCTTTAAATCATTAAATTTTGGTAAGTATGCACTGAGAAATAGCTCTGACAAGATGCATAAAAAAGTCAAGTACCTGAGAGAGAAGTGAAAATGCACAGACAGTTTTGACTTCAACTGAACATAACTGAAGATTGAAAAACCTAAATGAAATGAACATTTGTGAGCATATAGTAGACTTATAGAGATAACTTTACCAAGTTAAATCACTGAAAATGATGCACCAAGCTCAGAGAAACCATCTCTGCAATCTGACTGAGAAAACTGAGAGATATGGCAGTGAGTAGTACACTTCACAAGAACATGGAAATATGAACTCAAATGATCATGAAATGAAAGTATATTGATTGTACAATACAATGGACTTACTGATACATATGTGTGCCTTGGAATCACACCTTGATATGGCATAAGACTCAGCTCTCGGAGGTCTTCACATAACCACGACTAAGACTACCATGTATTTATAGTTGATCTAGGTAGGCTAACTCCCCTCAATCACTCTCCAATCAATTAGTGATTGATTTGATTCTCTATCTACCACAAATTACGAATTCGTGGCTCCTCTTTGCCTTTTTGATCAAGTGGACTCAGCCACTTAAGATCCTTTCACTTCTACATTAAGTAAAGACTTCAAAATTTATAAGAGGTAGTTCACAAGTGAAGTTTACATTGTCTTCACTTTAAGGCTTCTTCTATGACTTTGTGGGACTCAAGCCAATACTTAGGCTTTTCGTAGACTTGCTCCAACATCAGCTGCACAGGTAGAGAATGGAGAAGCTTCACGACAAGATATCTTGCAGAAGCTCACACAACAACTGGAACAACTAACACTCAACTTGGTAAGAAGCCAGCAAGAGAGACCATAAAGGGAACAAAATTGAGGACAACGACGAAAAGCACAAGAGTTTATATGCTACAATTGCAATGAACGTGGTCATGGTATGTACAATTGCCATCACCCTCATAGGAATCCAAGTGATATGTATCTTGTTAGGAGGCCGCCATAATATGCACAAGAACAACAAGAACTGCAAGCAAATGTTCCACCTATCCCAATGGCTCAATGACCAAAGGCAAATGAATTTTTTGGAGCTTACCAAGAAACAAGAGACCATGGATACAATGCCAATCAAGAGGACAAGGGTGCAAGACAGAGTCTGATCTCAAGATGAAGATTCAAGCATGGGTACACAAATGAAGAAAGGCAGAGTTGCAGAAGATGAAGTTGGTAAAAGAAAGAGAAGGCCGAGGAGGAAGATCACGATGGAAGAATTTCCTCTAGGTAAGGGTATCGAACCTTATGACCTAATTGAGGATATATCCACACAAAAAACAAATATCACCTGGCCATAATCACTCCAATTATCTTCAAAAACTAGGAGGGAATGGTCCAAGCTAGTAAGCACTAGGAGGGCTAAAAATAAGGAAATTAACCTTATAAGAGCCAATGCATGTGATGATGTGGTACCCACAGTGGATGCATATGTAAAAGGAAAAAGGATTTCCAATGTGTACGTGGATGGCGGAGCACAGATGTGTGTCATGACAGAAAAAACAATGCATAGGTTAGGCTTGGACATGAACTGACCATCTGCATACCAAGCCAAAATGGGGAATAATAGTGTGGTTAAATGTGTTGGTGTAATTGAAAATTTAAGAGTTACAATATGTGATATAGAGGTTTCTTTGGATATGTATGTAATTGCAACCTAAGGGGAGGGATACCCCATCATATTAGGAGATCCATGGTTAATTGTAGTAAGAGCATATCAGAAATGGGGTTTTGGTCTTCTAGTTCTTAAACCAAATGATAGAACAAACTCAATTACCTATGATTTCAAGGACCAGAAGAAGGAAGATCACAAGTATGAAACAATTGTTGATGAAGGGAGCTCATGCTATGACAACGATTTTAGCAGTGAGGAATCAACAACTGAAAATGATTCATCAACACTTGAAGTCATGGGCGTGATATTTCAAGGAAAGGAAGGTGGAGGTAAAGAGGATGATCTACAACAACTACAAAGTGAGGCCTCGATGCCTGAAGTGAATCTGCAAAAGATGCTAGCAGAAGATCTCACCTTAGAGGAAAGGACCACATACATCAACATGCTCAAAAGGTACCCCAAATTGTTCATTAAAGATTATAATGAGATACAAGGTGTAACTGCTATTCAACATCATATTGAAATCAAGCCAAAAGCAAATCCAGTGGCACAAAAGCTCAGAAGGATCGAAACACTTCAACAAGAGGCTCTGCTGAATCAGGTTAATAGACTCATAAAGGCCGATTTCAGTTATCGTGTATCAAACTCTGAATGGGTGTCTCTAGTAGTGGTTAACCAAAGAAGAATGGTAAATGAAGTGTGTGTGTGTGTGTAGACTATAAACCCTTGAATGCAACAACCAAGAGAGATCATTTCCCACTACCCTTCCAAGATGAAATTCTAAATGAAGTAGGAGGTCATGAAAGGTACACTATATGTGATGGATACTCAGGGTACTTTCAAATTTGAATAGCTGAGGAGGACCAAAGGAAGACCACATTCATTACACCATGGGGATCGTTTGCTTATCGGATAATGCCTTTTGGCCTAACCAATGCACTTGCAACATTTCAAAGGTTTATGAACTATGTTTTTCAACCATTCTTTGGATCATCAATAAGGGTGTACATGGATGACTTCTGCATATATAGCACTAGAGCTATGCATTGTGAAAAAGTGGAAGAAGGCTTAAAAAGTTTGTTTGAGCTTGGAGGTCAATTGAATCTTGATAAGTGTCATATAGCCGAGAAGGAGGTAGTTCTCCTTGGACATCTCATATCAGAAAAGGGGATTCAAGTTGATCCATCCAAAGTGCAAGCCTTATTGGCCCTACCTCCTCCAACAACAACAAAGCACACCCTCACTTTTGTACAAAAGGTATGCTACATGTCACGATTCATCCACCTTCTATCTGAAATCATATCCCCATTGCAAAAGCTTGCACAAGATAGTGTCTTTGCATGGGAGCATATCCATAATGAATGTTTTGAAGAAATCAAAAGAGTACTCAGCACTCTATCCCTATTGATGCCTCCAAACATGGGAGAGACTTTCTATGTGTGTCCAAGTGCAGGTGAAGAAGCAACTGGAGTAGTCTTACTCCAGAAGGATACAAAGATAACTCACATGCGTCCTGTTTACTTTGCTAGCAAGGTAGTGAAAAAAACTAAGAAGAGATACATAGATGCAGAGAAACTCATGTATGCACTAATGTTTGGAGTAAGGAAGTTTTGGTCTTACCTTCTTGCTAGGCCTTTCATTGTTCTTACCACAGATCATGCATTCCCATATGTGGTAGAAACATATGAGTATCTCATCTAGAATAGCTAAATGGGTTCTTGAACTTCAAGAATAAAACTATATTTTTGTAGTAGAGGAAAGCAGAAGAGCTAGTCTTGCAGACATACTCACCTACAGGAAGTGGGAGAGGAGAATATCCAATGAGAAGGACAGGGGAGCAGCCTTGCATGAAGAAGATATTGAAGATGCACATACTCTATTTTTTGATGGTGCATATAAGAAGCAGGTTGACAAAGCAACTGGAGGATTTCTAATATATGACCAAAACAAGCAGCTCATGTCCAAGAAAGGTATAGCTCTTCCTAATGCTCATTCAAATAATGAAGCAAAATATGCAGCACTTTCACAAAACCAAGGTAAATGGATGGAGGTTGAAGAAGTACTAGCAAAGGATAGAAGACATTGATGATCAGCAAGAGCAATCAAAGGACAAAGAAATATCGATGGTGGTATAGGAAGACAACCCACCCAGGGGCATCAACAAACTATTCGAAAGCTAGAGACATGAATGCCTCTAGCCTTAGGGGAGGGCTAAGTATGAGGGCTATATTTGTGATACCTTCTCTAGCCATAATCTTATTCTATATATGTAATATGTTATTTATCTTATTTTCCTATTATATGGATATCTATAAAATAAATAAGAAAGATAGAAGTCAAGTGGGCCCCACTACTAAACAAAAATAATCAATATAGAAGGGAAATATAAAAGAAAGATGGAAAGTCTAGAATATTCAAGTATTTAAACCTTGTCCCAATCTCTTTGGAATGAAACAAAAGTCTTTCCAAAGGCCCCATAGCCCCACCACACCTTTTAGAATTTTGAACAGAGGAAACCTTTTGTTTATGCATATACCTTATATTCTTGGGCCCCAAACTCAAGAGAATGATGCAAAAAAGTCAAAACTCGGTGGATTTGACCCCTTTCACGCATTTGGAGGAGAAAATATCATATTTTTGTAATGCAACCTCAAAATATCCAAGAAATATATAAAAATAGGCTAAATATCACACCCTCCTGAGTCTAAAATCTTCTGGATCTTTAAAAACAACTCCTATTCCAGCACAAATGTAAAATATCTAGAACATGCATCTCAAAATATCATCCCTAAATATCTCCCCAAAAGGCCTATAAAAGGACCCCTTGGGTGCCCTCCAAAAACAAGAAGATTTGTATGTAGGTACATGCTACAGGTGTAGTGGGCACTCCAAACTAAGGAGAAGGAGTCTACCCTATGTCACTGTATTGAGAGAGCTATACAAGCTCTAATTTGTAAGTCCCCTATTTTCTATTTCAATCAAGTTCATTTCTCCAATTTCTTCCATTTCCATTACCCTTAACCTTTGCTTATTCTATCCACTACACCCTTCCTTCTTCTCTCGTTTCCTACTCCTTCCATTCTCCTTCCATCTTTTCAGTCATTCCCAAACCCATTTGAAGATTGTGGTACCACTTGGCTCCTCTTGTCAATGAGAATCTCTTTCATGTGATTGTTTTGCGTTTTGTGTTTTGTGTTTTGTGTATTGGTTCTAAGAGGGTGGTGTGGACAACCCCTGCCTTAAGAGTACTTGTGTTGATTGTTTGTGTGTTGGTACTAAGAGGGCCGCATGGATCACCCCTACCTTAAGAGTACCCTTGTGTTTATTGTGTTTAAGTGTACTAAGAGGACGGCGTGGATCACCCCCACCCTAAGACTACCATTGTATTTGTGTGACAAGGTGGCATGGACAACCCCTGCCTTGGTAGTGCTGTGTGTGTGTTTTCATGTGAATGATTCTATAGGAGCCTGGTGTCCCTCATCTTCAATTCCATTTTCTGCTTATGAGTTGAGCATCGAGGAAGTGTCAGAGGCCATTTCCTTAATGCCCCTCTCAGTGTATATACACACATAGACATACGCATAGACACACACATAGACACACACATACACACATAGACACACACACACATACACACACATGGACACATACACACATATATATGCATACACACACATAGAGACATAAACACACATATATGCATACACACACATAGAGACACATGCACACACACATACACATACATGCATACATATGCATTCATAATCCATATGCATATGCATATGCATACATACATACTTACATGCATACACACACATGCATGCATTTGCATACATAATGCGCATGCATATGCATACATACATGCTTACATGCATACACACCCATACACACACATACACACATAGAAACATACACACACATACACGCACAAATATACACATAGACTTACACACACACATACACATGCATACATAGACACATATACACACACATAAACACACACATAAACACACACATACACACATAGACATACACACATACACACATAGATACACAAACATACACACACACACACATATATATACACACACATATACACACACACATACACACATACACACGTATACACACACACATACACACACACATATACACACAGAGAGACACACACACATATACACACACATACACACATAGAGAGATACACACTTACACACACACCCATACACACATCCACACACATTTACACACACACATACACATGCATATAGACACATATATACAGATACCCATGCATATACACACATAGACACACACCTACACACATAGACACACACACACACATACACACACATGGACACATAAACACACACGTAGAGACACATACACACACACATACACATACATGCATACATATGCATATGCATACATACATACTTACATGCATACACACACATACACACACATGCATACATATGCATACAAAATGCACATGCATATGCATACATAATGCACATGCATATGCATACATAATGCACATGCATATGCATACATAATGCACATGCATATGCATACATACATGCTTACATGCTTACACACATAGACATACACACATATACATACACACATGCTTATACACACATGCATGCATACACAGATACACATGCATACACATACATATACACACACATACATATACATATACACATATTAGGTCACATGCATACATATCGATAAACATACACACATACATACACATGCATTCAAAATGCACATATACACATGCATACACATATACATATACATAACCATATACATACACATACATATACACATATACATATACATGCATACATTTGTACACGTACATATATTGAGTTCTAACCCATTTTGTTTTATATGTACAGGTATTATGGATCCTAGTAGAGAGAGAAAGGAGAAACTCACCCTCATAAAAAGTCATATGATAGCAAGAGTTCCGCCTGATACCTTAGGCATCATCATGCATGAGTACTTAGATATGCATGATGATGAGCTGAATTTTATGATCGAGATGCTTACCCGATGATGAGAGGAGGGCTCTTTTGTGGATCCACACGGAGAAAGAGAACTATCTACTCATAGGTATGATTCTTTTTCACAATTTTTTAATGATATTATAACATATATTTTTATTTATTTTTATCTATATATTTTCAAGACACCTATACCACCTGGAGATCATGAGAGCAGAGCACAATTGCCTATGATGACATGCATAGGCACCTTAGGGCTGGACATTTGATTGAAATTCCTTGAGAGATGATCAAATATTTGAGAAAAAAAAAATTGAAAAGTTGAAAGTTCAAGTTGATCTTGAAAGTAGTAATCAAACTTATAAGCAAAGTGAAATTGAGAAGAGTAAACAAGAAGCTAATTCGGATGAGGATACAAACAATGAGAAAACACCGAAAGAGAAGGAAAAAGAAGTTGTTGAAAATATTATCAACCAAACTATCAAAGATATGAAGAAGCCAACAAGAACTGTTAAGAGAAAATGATTATTGAATTGCCAACTACCTACTATCCCATCCGTTCACATGAGAAGGTATGTGATGATCATATACCTCTTCATGAATTCAGAAATTACTTTGATTAGAATTTTTCTTGGATGCCACTATTGAGTGAGACAACAGTGGTCCTTGGATTCATGTCTTGCATCCATCTATAAATACTTTAGATAGTTTCACAATTTGCTTTCCTTCATCTTACTTGTAGTTTATACATCACAAAAAAGCCCTAAAATTTACAAAATAAAACGATATATATCATCTAATGAACATATTGAACATGTCATTGAGACCTCATCTACATTTCCTCATTTGAAGAACTCAAATGTACTATGCATGAAAACAATACTTCCCATTTCTTCTCTTAAATTCAACTGAAAAAATATGAACTTATTGAAAAATTTGTTGTGAATCACCTCTATGAAGAAAGCTAATTATGAATCACGTCTATGATGAAAGCTAATTATGAATCACATCTATGAAGAAAGCTAATTATGAATCACATCTATGAAGAAAGCTAATTATACTTGAGTGTCTACTTGTTGATGATTCCCTAGAAGGAATCTTAAATTATTTTATGATTATTTGAGAATGAATTGGAGAATAATTTGAAGATTGAAGATGAAGATAAATTTTCAGGTGGTATTTTCCTATGAAATATTTTGCTTGGTCTTATATTATGCATATCATTGGCATTTATGAATCACACTCAAATTTTAAAATGTGGATTATGGATTTGTCAAATGATGAAGTAAAACTATTTTTCCCAAGTAGGAATATGAATATTTAAATTTTCTGTTTCGACACTTTATAAATTTATCTATGATATGATAGAACAAAAGGATTTTGAAATTCAATACAAAAGAGAAAAGTAAACTTGAATAAATATGAGCATATACATGGATGATTCATGTTTGTGTGAAATCGTAATTCTTACATCTACATGCATCTAGATCCTTAGCTTGGAATAAGGGATTAAGACTTTCCCCTTAAAATAGAAAAGTTACAAATATTATTACATAATTATGACAAACGGAAGTTCATACTTTCTTCCACCCAAAAAGAGTAAATTATGAATTTCACCTACATGAAGCTGATGGTGATGAAGTCTAGGATGCAAAAAAAATTATGAAGCTAATATGAACACTAGTTGTGGAAAACATTTCTAGTATTAAAATTGGGCAAACAAGGAGGATGACTATATGAGTAGAGTTAGTTGAATTTCCTTGATATGAATGATTATATATATGTAAGTATTTATCCAAGAGGAAATCTACTTTTTAATGAATGCATGATGGGACTTGTTTCTTAGTCCATCTCTACTAGATTTATGAATGATTTTGAACCTTAAGTCAAGTATTGTTGTCTGAAATGGTTATTAGTAGATCTTACAATTCGATATTTTCATCAACCGCAGTTTGATATGAAAAAAACTCATTTACGTCTTGCATAAAACTTCAATTAAAATTTGAAAAATATTTTATTCCCTTAAAAGAAATTTGATATTACTTAGTGATTTATTTTCAGGTTGGCCCATCATGATGTTGTGCAGGTTTACTGGGATTGGATGTCAAAGACATTTACTCTCCCCACCTGGAAATACAATCAATGATACACCTCATCTACATGTACCATGACAAGATTGTATATTGATGCTGAAGGATCATCGAGCATACATTGTAGTGAGCTCAAAAACGTTCGGTACAACTTCGAAAAAACTACTTAACGATGTAGTATGGGCTATGAAGAAGAACTAGCTATTGTGGCAGAATGCATGCGGCTTGTGTTTGCTACGCTTGAGTTCATAATAAATATTATGATATGGGAGATATTTTCTTTCACTCATACCAAATTTGTTTATGAGGGATCAAGCTATGGTATTTTGCATTGGGGAAATTGTATGTGTTCTAATAACATTCTCTAAATAAAGATGATCAATGGCATTTGTTACTTACCTATTTGCAAACAGACTTCACTATGTGGATGTGTTGATGATGAGTTTTGATTGTCTCGGAATATAGCCCTAAGTTTACATTCGAGATACAACAATGTAGTTGACAGAGGATTCAGCCATCACCTTAAGTGATTGAGTAGTACAATGGAACCAAATTAATCATTTAACTTCAAGCTCAATAAGTTTAGAGCAAGGCTTTACGTGATGACAATGAATCATTAAATCAAGCAAAATTCAGATTCATGAGGGCGGCACAAGTACCCAAAACCTCTAATAAGAGATTTGGATAACTATTAAACAAGGACCGCTCAGACAGTAAGATTGGGCACCCTGAAAAATCCAAGGGAATTGCTGATGACTATAAGCAGAGGTCTTGTGCGGAAGGGAAGGATCTGTTGATATATTTAGGTAGTGATGTGTGTGAACACACTAGGACCACCGGGGCACTTTTTTCCCTCTTTAGGAGGTTTTTTTTCCCCTGGCTTGTATATGCGCCTATTGCCCTAATGGGCTACTTATCTTTGTACATTCTTTGGTAATACATTCAGTATTGTATGTTTGTGCTCCAAGCTTCTTCTTCTTCCTTGTGCTGTTCATGTGCTTCCGCAGACATCTATCTATCAGAGCAGGTCGTCGCTTCATCTAGGGCGCTGTCGACACTCCTCACTTTGTAGTCTCAGAATCGCACGAATTTTGGCCCCCGAACGCACTTTTTGCAGCGCTTGTGCACGCTATTTTGTCTTTTTGCACCAAAGGTATATATGAGTTTCTGTCCGCCAATTTAAGCGTCTCGAAGTCTGCTACAGGTCTAGCAGAACTCGTCTGGGCAGATTTGTTCAACTTTTTGAGATACAGTCAATTTTCTGCATCAAGGTATTTTGGTCAGCGGCCATGACTGAAAGCAATGATGTATTCCGTATGTTGGTTGTTGATGACAAGATGAAAAGGAAAAGGAGTACAAGCTATGGAAGTCAAGAGGCCAAGAAAAGATGCAAAGTTGGATGGTACCAACTACCCATTATGGGCTTATATGATGCGACATGTTTTGGTTGCAAAAGGATTGTGGAACATTCTGCAGGGTGTTGAAAGACATCCTGTTACACCTATAACGACAGGTACTGCAAATACAGGTGCTGGAGCTGATGAAGATGGTATCCAAGATGATATTCCGCAGATTCTTGTTCGTGCTCTTGTTTTTGTTGCACCTACTGTAGAGCAAATTCGTTGGGATGGCAGAGATGCCCAGGCACATGCATTGATAGCTTTGTCTGTCAAACATGCCATTATTCCTCATATTCGCTCTTGCAGAACAGCTACGGATGCTTGGGATACACTTACCACATTGTACCAAGCTAGGAATGAGGCTCGTGTTGCTTACCTCCGAAAACAGTTGGAGAGTGAGCACATGAATGAAGGTGATTCTATGGACAGTTTCCTAACGAAGATCAAAGATTTGAAGGAACAGTTCATTTCTGCTGATGAGGTTATACTAGATAGCTCACTTGTGCAGACCGTTCTGAATGGTCTTCCTGATTCATATCAGAGTTTTGCTTCTACTCTTCGGTTGATGATGAAAGGCAATCTGAATGCCTTATCATTGAGGAGTTAGTCTCTGTTCTGTTGCAAGAAGATGAGTCCAGGCAGAACAGGTCCATTATGCATGTTGTAGATCAAGCTTTCCTGGCTAGTCAGAAGGGTAAAGGAAAATGGAGCTCTTCTACTAGTAAGCATAAATCTGCAAATGCTGCACATTCGAAGAACTAGGATAAAGATGAGAAGAAATCAGAAAAGCAGAAATTGTTTTGCTAGTACTGTAAAGGGAATGATCATATCATAAAGAACTATCCAAAATTGGCTGCAAAAGAGGCAAAGAAAAAGGAGGCTGGAATGGTTGTTGTAGAAGCCTCTACACCAAAAACAGAGTCTGCTAATCTTGTGCAAGAAGAAGAATGGGCGTTTACTACTGTTTGCAGTTTTGACCCATCTTCTCATGAGCAGTGCATGTTTGCAGTGGACTCAGATGTTTGGTACTTTGACAGTGGGCGACCAAACATATTACCTCACAGCGCAGTTTCTTCTCTTCACTCGAGCCTCTCCCTACAGGGAATACTGTCACATGCGCCAACAACTCCTCTTATCCTGTTATGGGAGTTGGTAAGATCATTCTGACTACTGCTGATGGTAGTTCTTTCACCTTGTCAGATGCTTTATTTGTGCCAAGGATCAAGAAGAATCTGTTATCAGTTTCTGCATTAGCCAAGATTGGCTTGGTTGTGAAATTCGTTGATGACAGGTGTACAGTTCACGATCTATCAAATGGGGATGTGATTATTGCTTCTGGCATTTTGTGCCGTGGGATGTATAAGATCATAGACTATGAAAGATCTGTGAATGATTCGGCATGTGCAGTTCATGATTCTCAGGCTATGTGAGATGCAAAGCTTTAGCATGCACGCTTAGGTCATCTGAATTTTGCTAGTTTGCTACACCTGTAGAAATCTGATATGGTGTCTTCTTTGCCCAAGCTTGAGGCACCTAGAAAACATGTATGTGAAGGCTGTATTTTGGGCAAAATGCAGTGTTCCTCCTTTCCAAAAGATGGTTTAGTTCGGGCTACGCAGAAATTGCAGCTTGTACATAGTGATGTCTGTGGTCCTATGCAGGCACCCTCTTTTGGGAATTACCTTTACTTCATGACTTTCATTGATGTTTTTTCCAGGCATGCATGGGTATATCCACTCAAAGCAAAGTCCGAAGTGTTCATGTGCTTTAAACAGTTTTTGGTTCTGGCTGAAAATCTGTCAGCATGTAAAATGGGCACCCTCCGTTCTGATCGAGGGGGGAATATATGTCTTCTGATTTTAATGCATTTCTGGCTAAACGTGGGATAAAACACGAGTGTATAGTGCCGTATACACCTCAACAGAATGGAGTTGTTGAACGAAAGAAAAGGTCACTCATGGAGATGGCGAGGTGCATGGTCAAGAGTGAGGCTTTACCACATAGTTTCTAGCTTGAGGCTGTCATGTGTGCAGCATATGTACAAAACAGGTGTCCCACTAAAGCACTGCAGTCTATCACTCCATATGAGGCTTGGCATGACCGCAAGCCATATGTTGCTCATCTGCGTGTTTTTGGTTGTTTGGCGTATGCATTAGTGCCTGAACAACATCGTAGAAAATTGGATGATAAGGCAGTAAAATGTATTTTTGTTGGGTACAGTTCTGAAGGTAAAGGCTATCGTCTGTATTATCCACAGACTAAACGCATTCTGGTTAGCCGTGATGTTGTCTTTGTGGAAGATGCTATTCAGCCATTGCTTTCATGTACTAAGGAGACATCTGTTAGCTCCAAAGACATGTATGATACGTTGATGCCTCTTTTTACAGGTGGATAGTCTAGTGCTGGTCCTAATGAGGAAACTTCTCAGCCTTTGCAGGTTTCATATGATGATGCAGATCATTCTATTTTTGATGCACATTTACATGATGCACTTGTTGATGAGAGAGCTGATATTGAGCAAGTAAAAACTATTGCAAAATGGCTGGTGCAGACTTTGCGTGACAGCAAATTAGATGCACCTTTGTCATATCGTACTCGTTCAGGCCCTCATAGTGCCTCCTTTGCATCAGATTGCTATGCTATGGCTGCGTCTAGTCTCTATGATGAGAATGAGCCTGTTTCTTTTGATGAAGCACAGAATTCAGAAAACTGGATGGCTGCCATGCAATCTGAATATGATGCTGTAATGAAGAATGGTACATGGTCTTTATGTGACTTGCCTCCTAGCAAGAAGGCCATGGGCACTAAGTAGGTATACAAGCTGAAGCGTAAACCTGATGGTACAGTTGACACGTATAAGGCTAGGCTTGTTGCAAAGGGTTATGCGTAGGAAAGAGGCATTGATTTTGATGAGACCTTTGCACCTACATGCTGTATGACTACTGTTCGGAGAATTTGTGCACTTGCAGCCCATCATGGATGGAATGTACATCAGTTGGACATTAAAACAGCATTTCTGAATGGTGAGTTGCATGAAGAAGTGTATGTTTTTCAGCCCCGTGGCTTTGTGCAGAAAGGGCATGAAAATCAGGTGTGCAGGTTAAAGAAGGCATTATATGGTTTAAAGCAAGCACCACGTGTTTGGTATGAGAAGATACATGCCTATCTGGTTGCACATGGTTTTGTGAACAATCCAACTGAAAGCACCTTATATGTTAAGCGTGCTAATGATGGGCTTCTGATCATTGTTGTCTATGTTGATGACATGCTGCTCACTGGTCTTATTGAGAAGCATATTGCTGATTTCAAGGCTGATTTGCATGCCTCATTTGAGATGTCTGATTTGGGGCATTTGCATCACTATTTGGTGTTGGAGACCTCTTAATCTCCAAAGGTCTGATCTATACTAATCTAAGAACACTTCTATATCAGTTATAGATCAAACTTAACACAAATATTGTTTTTCTTTATCAAAACTTCCACTAACACTTTTTTGAGTAAAGAAGTTCCTTCTTCACAAAGTCTGCTTCAGAAATTGACTTCATTACCTGCACATATCTTTAGCTTTCTTCAAATCAATGATGCAAAACTTTCCACACTACCTTTGCACAATCATATCAGCCATTAGTTCTCCAAAATAACCATTAAAACTTTAATTTGATCCTTAAGATCAAAGATATGTCAAAAACTGTCTTCCAGGAATGGCGACTTTGACATGGTCAACTTCTTAAGTTGATTTCTCACAGCACAAATCCCGTTTTGCTAAATGCTTTGAGCCATAGCTTCCTTACCTTCCAACTTAGATTTTCAATGCTTACTCATTAAAAACTTTACACTATGCACTGAGATCTAAGCAAAACATTGAGACGGAAAAGTGTGCGACTCTGAGAAGTCTGTCTGCAGATTCTACATACAAATGTTCCTATTGATCATTCTCACAGTAGGAAAGGAATTAGACTATGAAAATTTGAACATAGCTTCATTAGCTTCTAGATTAGATGTGTACAAAAGGATTTCTGATCCACATGATGAGGCTCAGAGAACTCAGAGAAAAACCCGTCATTATTTTCTTGAGTAAAACTCTCTTCACATCTCTCTAAGACACTTATCATCTAAAATGACTCTCACACATATTCCTTTACATCATTGACTTATATACATATGTTTCTAGACTTATCCCACGTCTATTACATTGCTCCTTATCATCCTAAAGATTTTCTATACTCAGATTACAAGAATTTCCATCTCTAATGTACATATGTATACATACTTCAGTTTTGAGATCTCTTCATTCTCTCAAGTGTCTTCTTCCACTTCAATTTGACCATAGTCTTGATTCAAGATCTTTATAATCACCAATTTGTGATTGCTTTGTTCCAACAGCTCCCCCTCAATCACTAATTGTGATTATTCCATTCTTCTTCACTCCTGCCATCTCTTTGAATCTTTGTAGCTTAGGTCCATCCAAGCTTTTTGTCATCATATCTGCAACTTGTTCTTTTGTTGGATTATACATCACTTCAATCTCTTTGTCAAGTACCTTTTCCCTCAAGAAATGATATTGAATCTCTATATTCTTAGTCCTGGCATGAAAAACAGGGTTAGCTGCCAAATACAAAGAACTCATATTGTCTCCAAAAATAATTGGAGTACTTTGATCAGTTCCAAAAACCTTCAACAAGGTCTTTAACCATATTACTTCTTTTGCAGCCTCTACCATTCCTTTATACTCAGCTTCTGTGGATGACAAAGCAACTGTATGTTGCTTCTTTGAACACCAAGAAACTAATTTATCTCCAATATAAGAGAGATACCCATGAGTGGACCTTCTATCATCTGAATCACCTACCCAATCTGCATCACTAAACACTTTGATCTTGTGTCAGAAGTAAATCCATAATACAGACCTTCACTTAGGGTTCCTTTGATATATTTGAGTACCCTTTGAGCTGCAATCCAATGAGTCTTCTTTGGACAATGCATAAATTGTGATAACACACCTACTGCATATGATAGATCTGGCCTTGTCAAGGTAGCATAGATTAAACTACCTACCAAACTCTGATATTTCTTCATGTCATTGAATTCTTCACCTCCATACCTGCTCAATTTATGATTTACCTCCAACGGTGTGGTTGAAGTTTTGCAATCCTCCATGTTGAACTTGACTAGAAGATTCTTCAAGTACCTCTCTTGTGTAACATATACTCCATGTTGAGTATATACAATCTGCATTCCTAAGAAATAAGATAAGTTTCCCAAATCACTTATCTTAAACTCCTTCTCTATTTGTCTAACCAAGCACCACTTGATTCTTTGACATTTCCTTTATAACTCTCTCATTGAAATGACCTAGCCTTTTATGCCATGGGTCTAATTCAGACATCTTTTGACTTCCATAAGTAAATAATGCATGTCCCACATTACCTAGGACCTTAAGAGTAAACAATCTTCCTTCCTTATTACCTGGAATTATGTTTCTATATCCTTGATTTGGATCTTGCACATAGACACCACCATTTGTGAATCTGACTTCATATCCTTTCTCCACAATTTGCCCTACACTTATCAGATTTTTAGGAATAGTAGGAACATAAAGTACCTTGCTCAAAAGTGTACTTCCACTCTTTGTCTTCACTGATCCAATGCTTTCAACTTTATGTTTGGTATTATCACCTGTCTGAACTGTATGTCCATTCACCTTTGCTTCCATATCAGTCATCAAGGATATATTGCCACTCAGATGATTGCTACATCCTGAGTCAATATAAAACACCCTTTGATCTTCTCCTACTGATTCATGAGTTGCATTCAAGATAATAGTCATATCATCCTTCTGATTTGATGCATAGTTATAATAATTGTTGTTGTAGGACTGAGATTGAAAGCTTCTTCCACCTCCTCTAGCATATGATGTCCTACCTCCTCTTCCTCTGAAATTGCCTCTTTGGTTTCTACCTCCTCTACCTCTTTGATTAAAACTCTGATTATTGCTTCCACCATTTTGATTGTTATACTGTAGTACTCCTTCTCTTTTTCCTCTCTCTATTTGTGTCATGTGCCAGAGGTCAGAGCTTCTTAAATTCTCAGATAAGACAGCTTCATATTGTTAGGCCGCCAACCCCGTCATTGTCATAACATCGGTTGCCGAGATTGAGAGGAAAAATGCCGTGGGTTGCACCTTCAGGAAGTGTTCAAGTGCTCCTTTCCATTACATAGACATATTCGAGTTCTGAGCAGTCGTTACTTTCATCTTTCTTTGCTACCTCAGTTGTTTTGATATCTATCTCTCTCTATCCCCTTCTCCCTTTCCCCCTTTCTCTCTCTTTTCCTCCCTCTCTCTCGCTCTCTCATTCTATCCCTTTCTCTCTCGACCCCTCACTCTCTCTTTATCTCTCTCTCTCTCTCTCTCTCTCTCTCTCTCTCTCTCTCTCTCTCTCTCTCTCTCTCTCTCTCTCTCTCTCTCTCTCTCTCTCTCTCTCTCTCTCTCTCTCTCTCTCTCTCTCCCCCCGCGTGTGACCCCTCCTTCCTCTCTCCCTCTCTCTCCCTTTCTCTCTCTCTTTATCTCTCTCTCTCTCTCTTTCTCTCTCTCTCTCTCTCTCTCTCTCTCTCTCTCTCTCTCTCTCTCTCTCTCTCTCTCTCTCTCTCTCTCTCTCTCTCTCTCTCTCTCTCTCCCTCCGTGTGTGACCCCTCCTTCCTCTCTCCCTCTCTCTCCCTTTCTCTCTCTCTCTCTCTCTCTCTCTCTCTCTCTCTCTCTCTCTCTCTCTCTCTCTCTCTCTCTCTCTCTCTCTCTCTCTCTCTCTCTCTCTCTCTCTCTCTCTCTCTCTCTCTCTCTCTCTCTCTCTCTCTCTCTCTCTCTCTCTCTCTCTCTCTCTCTCTCTCTCTCTCTCTCTCTCTCTCTCTCTCTCTCTCTCTCTCTCTCTCTCTCTCTCCCTCTCTCTCTCTCTCTCTCTCTCTCTCTCTCTCTCTCTCTCTCTCTCTCTCTCTCTCTCTCTCTCTCTCTCTCTCTCTCTCTCTCTCTCTCTCTCTCTATCCGCCTCCGCCTTCCTCTCCGCCCACCGCTAGTCCGCCATCCGCCTTCCGCTCCGCCCTCCGCTCTGCTATCCAACCCCTCCCCTCCCCGCCTAGTTCTCCTCCCCTCCCCACCTAGTTCCCTTCCCTCCCCGCCTAGTTTCCCTCCCCTCACCGCCTACTTCTCCCCCCCCTCACCCGCTGTCCCTCGCAACCCGCCTAGTACTCACCCGCCCCCCTCTGCCATTGCCCCCCGCCTCCTCCGCCATAGCCTCCGCCCTCCTCCCTGCCCGCAGCTCCGCCCCCCACCCCTCCTCTCCTCCCGCAGCCGCAGCCCGCCCAGTCCCTCCACCCCCCGCCTAGTTCTCCTCCCCTCCCCGCCTAGTTCCCTTCCCTCCCCGCCTAGTTCCCTCCCCTCACCGCCTAGTTCTCTGCCCCCTCACCCGCTGTCCCCCGCAACCCGCCTAGTACTCACCCGCCCCCCTCCGCCATTGCCCCCCGCCTCCTCCGCCATAGCCTCCGCCCTCCTCCCTGCCCGCAGCTCCGCCCCCCGCCCCTCCTCTCCTCCCGCAGCCACAGCCCGCCCAATCCCTCCCCCTCCCCCGCCTAGTCCCCCGCAGCCCCCCCCCCTAGTCCCCCCGCCTAGTCCCTCGCAGCCCCCCCGCCCAACTCCCCTCCACCTCTCCCGCCCAGTCCCCCGCGGCCCACCCCTCACACCTCCCCCTCAGCCCCCGCAGGCCCTCCTCACTCCTCCCCGCGACCCTCCCCGCCCCCTCACCCACATACACACACACCCACATGCACACACACCTGCATATACATATCCATCCCCACACACACATGTGCACCCCCATGCATACGTACATGCGCACATATTCACACCTACACACACACATTTCCACACACGCACACAAAGACACACACACACCTCCATGTGGTCAGTAAGAGCACACATGACAATGAAGGTGGTTTCCGTATTATGTTTCAACATGAAGAAAGGAAGGAATACATGACTTCAGATACTCACGAAAGGCATTGATTGAGGAACCTGATGCAAAATTTATGGATGAGATCTTTTCAAATTATCGTACGTGTATTGGCAATAGTGGAGTTGTTCAATGGAGCACTATTCTTGAGGATGGTGTATGGTAATGACCGTGATGCTGACACAATGACTTTTGGGAGCTCAGAGGAATGCTATTTGAAGCTTCACATGAGTGAACCACTACATGAACATCAGGACTGGATAAGCAGTTGGACCAATCGGCTTCATATGAATTGCCCGGGATTAAATCAGTGAGGACATAACAAAACCACAAAATGAGAACCTCAGATGGCAGGTGAAAAGGTAAAAGGTAATTGTTAAAAAGTGGAGTTGCCACCAACCATTCACGGTGACTATCTATTTTTTGTGGATCTAATTCAAATCAAGTGGAATATTTGGCCTACCCCCCAATTTTGGGCAATTAACCGGCGCGTGATCAATGGACGTGAAGATTCGGCAAGGCCTCTTGGCCTATTGAGACCTATAAAATCAATGGATTTGTGCTCATTAGGGTACAACAATTTTAGAGATACAGTGGTTCGTGTATACGTGCAGAAGTCCTCTCTTGCACGTGGTGGTTTCAAGCCTATTGTAGGAGCTACTCTGTAGTGTGTATGCAGAGGGTAGGCTTCTCAGTGGAGGGCTATGAGCACTATAGTGTAAGAGAGTAGCTTGGATTCTTCTTTTCTGTGAGTCAGTGTTGTTGATTAGGTTCTATCCTCTTGAGAAATTCTTTGTATTGTTCTGAGTTAGTCTGCGTATCAGTGGCCCCTTATGCTGATGGGAAGAATCTGTTGTGTTAGAGTTATTTACTTTTAGGGTGGCTTGTTAGCCCTAAGCTTGTGGCTCGTTAGCACAAAGTTTGCACTTTTGAGCATCACTCTGCCCAACCTTGTAATCACCTTATTTGAATCAGGAATTGTACGGTCTTCTTGGTCATTTGTTGTCCATATTTCCGAAATATTTACCACTCTGTGCAATCCGTGTTATCTACGTGCTCACAGAAATGTTAAAGGGTATACTTCCCTAAAGAGAACCCCCCTTGAGTAGGCGACGTACTGGAAGTGTTAATCCTTAATCTTTACTCTTGTTAAAAGCGGATACCCCAGTACCTCCTCTACAGTTTGGCACGCCCGGTGGGACCTTTGCATTTCTGTGAGAGGTATTTTTGCCCTATTACATTTGCAAGTAGGTACATGACCCATACACGGGCAGATAAGGAGTCTCTTCGTGTTCGTAGGAGCCTTAACAAGTTAGCCATAACCACGACTAGTGAGTCTACCTCCCCTCTGCCCTCCCTAAATTTATCAATTGATTTGGGTGCGACACCATTGTCGAAAGAGGGGTATAGGAGAACTCTAGACTTCTCCTCAGATACGTCCGAAGAAACACCAATACAAATGGAGGATCTCTCTCATTTACTCTCCAGATTAAATATCAAATTCCCTACCTTCAAGGGACAAGCCTATGAGGATGCTGATGATCATGTGAGAAGATTCATCTCTTTATGCCGTGGACGAGGTTTGTAAAATAGAGAGGATGCAATGCTGGCACTCTTTCCATCCACATTGGAGGGTCTTGCAGATAAATGGTATAGTCAATATGCAGATGGCCATTTCACTACATGGGAGGCTTTGAAGGCGGCGTTCTCACAGACATTCCGACCAAGTGATTCTTCGGAAAGAGCTTTAGATCAGCTAGAGAATTTGAAGCTAAGGCCAGGTGAATCTTTTCATGAACTTCACACTAGAACAAAAGGACTTGTTGCACGTCTGCCACATGCTCCAGGTGACTTTTTGGTTAAAAAATGGATTGAGAAAGCTCTGCCCAGGTCATCTCAGCAGAAGCTTCGTGAATCTCTTAGATTGGATGCGACCCTCAATGATTTTGTTGCAGCCGCATCACGCATTGAAGAAGCAAGGCAACATTTCGAAGGGGATACACAACCAAAGTATGCTGTAGACATGGATCCTATTGAGCAACTGAGGAGGGAATTGGAAGCATTGAAGATGCAACAAAATCAACAAGAAGAGAAGGTCTTGCCACCACTGCGTCGCACTGATGATGAAGTAGCTCAACTTCGCCGAGAGTTAGAAGATTTGAAGACCACTCAGGATATAAGGAGACAAATTTGGTGTACAATCTGTAACAACAATGGACATTCCAATGCTAATTGCCCTATTAAGGTAAGCTGTCAATTTTGTGGAAAAGATGGTCATGAAGCCAGAGATTGCTATTACCTCAAGGGTACACAGCAGAGAGGTAACCCTCAAACTTTGGATTCATACTATGCTAGTACTTCAAATACACCTAATAGAGAGGAGAATAGGCCTCCAAAGCCTAGATATAATAGACCCTTGATGTGCTATCGTTGTGGTGAATATGGCCACATGCAAAATAGGTGTTCCCTCCCAGAAGATGCACCTCCTTGTCAACATTGTCCAGAGGCAAAAGATCATTATACCAAAGATTGCCCAAGGGGTCGTCCGGCTCCAATTCACATGATCGCAGTCTCCCCACCAGTAGAAAATATGACCGCTCAATCTTATGCTGTTTCATCTTCATCCATGCCAATGATGACCAGAGCCAGGCAAGCGGCAATAGCCCAAAAGGAGGAACAACAAGGACTCAAAGATAGAGATGCAGAAAAGAAGGTGGGATGGAAGGACCAAGAAGAAATGGAAGAGGCTTATGAGAGGGCGACTACTTTGCTAAAAGATCAACCAACAAGTACTCCTGAAGACAAGCAAGAAGTGAACATTGAGGAAATTTTGAAAGGTATTCATCATAAGATTAGCCTGTATCAACTCATAAAGATAGATCCTAAAGTAAGAAGTGATCTACTGAAGATTATACATTCTGCATGCTTGTGCCCACCTCCTAGCATAGATGGTTTTATGGTGGACTTTCCTCCGGCACCCTTGGCTGATTATCAGAGCTCAAGATTATCCGTTTTCATCAAGGATGAAGCTCTCACATGTGTTATTATAGATGGAGGTTCCGGCATCAATTTGATGCCTGATTTCACTATGAGGAAACTAAGGCTAAATCCCACAAAGGCAGCACCCTTCACAGTCACATTAGCAGATCAACGTCGGGTTGCGCCACTTGGCATTATCGAAAAGGTATTGATGGTAGTACAGGGTTGCCACTTTGTGTTGGATTTTGTTGTTATTGCACTTCCACAGGAGACTTCCTATCCTTTGCTCCTGGGGAGACCTTGGCTGAGACAAGCAAAAGCTTTGCAAGATTGGGGGAAAAACAAACTATGGATTTCAACAAGCACCAATAGCCAACTACAATTACATTTGGAAGAGGGATTCGACTCAGGAAAAACCACTGGATATACTGTGGATACTCAGGTAATGCCCTCTCTACCCCAAGAAGATGATACATTGTTAAATTGGATGATGGGAAGTGCAGAGTGTTGCACAGTGGAGATCAACGAAATTGAGGAAGAAGTTGCAGATAAGGAAATTACAGAAAAGGGCAATGAAGACCACAAGGTGTTGGAGAATGAACAATTGAAGGAAACTACAAGCTTGGAAGATGCAACCAATATAAAAGTATCAGAGAGGGAAGATTATGAACCAAAGAGCAAAGAAGATCTTCCTTTTGCAGATATACCTCAAGGATGGATGGAAGAACATGTTGCAGAATATAAATTAAACTCCACTCCTGCATATAGTGGAGATGATTTCTCAAGCAAGAGTACTCCTGAAACATTGGTTCAAGAAGTAAACTTAGGAAATAAAGAGAACCCTCAAGTAGTCCATTTGGCATCCTGGTTGTGGCATTATCCTCCCTTGCTACAGAAGGTAACTTCTTTGCTTTTTACTTACAAAAGTGTCTTTGCATGGTCCTACAAGGATCTAACGGGGATACCAGAAGAGCTTCGGTTACATCGGATACCCTTAGTTGAGGGAGCCGCGTCAATAAGAAGTAGACCGTATCGAATCAATCCGAAATATGCAGAGGCTGTAAAAGCAGAAATTACAAAGCTAGAAGAAGCTCGGATAATTGTGCCAGTAGAACATTCCAGGTGGCTTTCTTCTATGGTTATTGTGCCCAAGAAAAATAGTGGAAAAATAAGAGTATGTGTTGATTTCCGTGCTTTGAATAAAGTAACTATTCAAGATGGATTTCCTCAGCCCTTCACAGAGCAAGTACTTGAAGAAGTAGCTGGTCACACTTTGTATAGTTTCTTGGATGGTTTTAGTGGCTACAATCAAATAATGATCCATCCTGATGATAGGGACAAAACAGCCTTTGTCACTCCCTGGGGCACTTATGTCTATACTCGAATGGCTTTTGGTTTGAAGAATGCACCAGCTTCATTTAATAGAACGATGTATCTGATATTGGGCAAATGGTTAACAAATTTTCTACGCATTTTCATGGATGACTTTTCAGTATTTTCAGGTACAGATAGAAGGGCAGCAGTTCAAGATTTCCATGACCATTTGGAAAATCTAAAAGAAATTTTTGAGCAATGTCTCAAAACAGGTTTGAAATTGAATCCTGATAAATGTCACTTTTTGGTCACTAAGGGCACTCTTCTTGGTCACATAGTATCTGCTAAAGGCATAACTGTTGACCCTGCAAAGGTTACAGCTATTCTTTCCATGCCAATTCCACAAAGCCCAAAGGAAGTGCAAAGTTTCTTGGGACATGCAGGGTATCACAGAAGATTCATTAGGATGTATTTGGAAATTGCTAAGCCCTTGTCAAGGCTTACCAGTAAAAAGATCCCTTTCTCATGGAGTGCTGAAGCAGACAAAGCATTTTGTGAACTAAAGTTGAGGCTATGTACTGCTCCACTTTTAAGTGTTCCTAATTGGTCATTGGAATTTCATGTGCATACAGATGCTAGTCTTCATGCTGTTGGTGCAGTTCTAGCTCAACCATCATCTCACAAAGTGGATAGACCTATCTCTTATGCAAGCAGACTACTCAACCAAGCTAAAAGAAATTACAGTACAACGGAAAGAGAAGGTTTGGCTATCGTATTTGCTCTTCAGAAGTTCCGACATTATCTCCTTGGTGTACATTTCATTGTTATTTCTGATCATCAGCCCTTGAAGTATTTGATAAACAAGCCTAGAGTAGCTGGAAGGATTTGGAGATGGTTACTCCTATTTCAAGAATTTAATTTTGATATTCATATTAAGCCAGGAAAAGAGCACTACATGGCAGATCAAGTGTCCAGGACGGCAATGAGCGAAAAGGCAACAGGTATTAATGATGAATTGGTGGATAGCAATCTTTTTCTAGTAGCGATCCGGACTGGTTGGTATGATGAAATTCTCCATGTTCTTACTACTGGAAAGATCCCAGAACACTTGACACCTGTAGAAAAGAGAAGATTGCTCCTGAAAACCAAAGAATATTCTCTTATAAATGGAAATTTATATAAATAATGTCAAGATGATATATTGAGAAGGTGTGTCTATCCAGAGGAGGTAAATCTTTTGCTAGAGGCTGCACAGTGAAGGACACCTAAAGGGGGAAGAATTGGCTCATAGAATCATCCACAAGGGTTTATGGTGGCCTCATATTTTCAAAGATGCAATCAAGTTCGCCAAAGAATGCCACATCTGCCAGAGGTGTGCCCCCACGCCCACCAGATTAAATTTCCAACCATTGGTCATATCTACGGGATGGCTCCCATTTGAACGATGGGGTCTTGATTTCATAGGACCAATTAGCCCAACTGGTCAACCTAGAGGTAAAAAGCATATTTTGATGGCTACATGTTATGCCACTAAATGGATAGAGGCTAAAGCTACTGTGGACTGCACGGCTTTCACAGTAGCCAAATTCTTGTATAAACGTATTTTCTCAAGATTTGGTTGCCCACTGGAAATTACTAGTGACAGGGGCACACATTTTGTAAATCAATTGCTCCAGTTTATATTTGACAGGTACAAAATCTTCCATAAAAAATCTTGTGCCTACTACCCCAGGGCCAATGGCCAAGCAGAGAGTTCCAATAAGATTTTGATTGGATTGCTTCGCAAATTATCTTTCGATCATCAAAGCTCTTGGCCGCTAGCACTGATCGGTGCAATTTGGGCTTTCAGAACCACGAAGAGGGGAACCACTGGCGAAAGTCCATTCCGCTTAGTCTATGGTAAAGAAGCATTGGCACCTTTCGAATTTATCATCAAGAAGGAAATCGGAGCCAGAACCATGGGAATTGAACCTCCAATCAGAAGACTTGTGGCATTGGAAGAATATAGGGAAGCAGCAATGAAGAAATTACAGGTAAAGCAAGAGGAACGCAAACAGATGCATGACAGATATTTAAGGACTAATGAGGTACAGGAAGGATCTTTGGTCCTGGTGCATCAAATCCCGTCGGCGTCCACCAAATTGGCACCTAAATGGATAGGACCATGTAAGGTCATCAAAGTATTGCCACACGGTGCAGTGCAACTGGAGGATCTGCAAGGCAACAGGATGCCACTGGTCAACATCTCCAGGGTGAAGAGTTATTTGAATTGAGGCAAGCAGATGAAATTCACTCCCAGTACATACCATAGTTCTTTTATTTTCTGTAGTTCATTTTGAAGGAATAAGCAAATAAAGGAGTTATTGCACCGGGAGGGTGCAAAAGCTTGATGTGGGGGTCTGTAGTACTCCTTCTCTTTTTCCTCTCTCTATTTGTGTCATGTGCCAGAGGTCAGAGCTTCTTAAATTCTCAGATAAGACAGCTTCATATTGTTAGGCCGCCAACCCCGTCACTGTCATAACATCGGTTGCCGAGATTAAGAGGAAAAATGCCGTGGGTTGCAGCTTCAGGAAGTGTTCAAGTGCTCCTTTCCATTACATAGACATATTCGAGTTCTGAGCAGTCGTTACTTTCATCTTTCTTTGCTACCTCAGTTGTTTTGATATCTATCTCTCTCTATGCCCTTCTCCCTTTCCCCCTTTCTCTCTCTTTTCCTACCTCTCTCTCGGTCTCTCATTCTATCCCTTTCTCTCTCGACCCCTCACTCTCTCTTTATCTCTCTCTCTCTCTCTCTCTCTCTCTCTCTCTCTCTCTCTCTCTCTCTCTCTCTCTCTCTCTCTCTCTCTCTCTCTTCCCCCACGTGTGACCCCTCCTTCCTCTCTCCCTCTCTCTCCCTTTCTCTCTCTCTTTATCTCTCTCTCTCTCTCTCTCTCTCTCTCTCTCTCTCTCTCTCTCTCTCTCTCTCTCTCTCTCTCTCTCTCTCTCTCTCTCTCTCTCTCTCTCTCTCTTCCTCCGCGTGTGACCCCTCCATCCTCTCTCCCTCTCTCTCCCTTTCTTTCTCTCTCTCTCTCTCTCTCTCTCTCTCTCTCTCTCTCTCTCTCTCTCTCTCTCTCTCTCTCCCTCCCTCCCTCCCTCCCTCCCTCCCTCCCTCCCTCCCTCCCTCCCTCCCTCCCTCCCTCCCTCCCTCCCTCCCTCCCTCCCTCCCTCCCTCCCTCCCTCCCTCCCTCTCCTCTCTCTCTCTCTCTCTCTCTCTCTCTCTCTCTCTCTCTCTCTCTCTCTCTCTCTCTCTCTCTCTCTGTCTCTCTCTCTCTCTCTCTCTCTGTCTCTCTCTCTCTCTCTCTCTCTCTCTCTCTCTCTCTCTCTCTCTCTCTCTCTCTCTCTCTCTCTCTCTCTCTCTCTCTCTCTCTCTCTCTCTCTCTCTCTCTCTCTCTCTCTATCCGCCTCCGCCTTCCTCTCCGCCCACCGCTAGTCCGCCATCCGCCTTCCGCTCCGCCCTCCGCTCTGCTATCCAACCCCTCCCCTCCCTGAATAGTTCTCCTCCCCTCCCCGCCTAGTTCCCTTCCCTCCCCGCCTAGTTTCCCTCCCCTCACCGCCTAGTTCTCCGCCCCCTCACCCGCTGTCCCCCGCAACCCGCCTAGTACTCACCCGCCCCCCTCCGCCATTGCCCCCCGCCTCCTCCGCCATAGCCTCCGCCCTCCTCCCTGCCCGCAGCTCCGCCCCCCGCCCCTCCTCTCCTCCCGCAGCCGCAGCCCGCCCAGTCCCTCCACCCCCCGCCTAGTTCTCCTCCCCTCCCCGCATAGTTCCCTTCCCTCCCCGCCTAGTTCCCTCCCCTCACCGCCTAGTTCTCCGCCCCCTCACCCGCTGTCCCCCGCAACCCGCCTAGTACTCACCCGCCCCCCTCCGCCATTGCCTCCCGCCTCCTCCGCCATAGCCTCCGCCCTCCTCCCTGCCCGCAGCTCCGCCCCCCGCCCCTCCTCTCCTCCCGCAGCCACAGCCCGCCCAGTCCCTCCCCCTCCCCCGCCTAGTCCCCCGCAGCCCCCCCCCCTAGTCCCCCCGCCTAGTCCCCCACAGCCCCCCCGCCCAACTCCCCTCCACCTCTCCCGCCCAGTCCCTCGCGGCCCACCCCTCACACCTCCCCCTCAGCCCCCGCAGGCCCTCCTCACTCCTCCCCGCGACCCTCCCCGCCCCCTCACCCACATACACACACACCCACATGCACACACACCTGCATATACATATCCATCCCCACACACACATGTGCACCCCCATGCATACGTACATGCGCACATACTCACACCTACACACACACATTTCCACGCACGCACACAAAGACACACACACACCTACATGTGGTCAGTAAGAGCACACATGACAATGAAGGTGGTTTCCGTATTATGTTTCAACATGAAGAAAGGAAGGAATACATGACTTCAGATACTCATGAAAGGCATTGATTGAGGAACCTGATGCAAAATTTATGGATGAGATCTTTTCAAATTATCGTACGTGTATTGGCAATAGTGGAGTTGTTCAATGGAGCACTATTCTTGAGCATGGTGTATGGTAATGACCATGATGCTGACACAATGACTTTTGGGAGCTCAGAGGAATGCTATTTGAAGCTTCACGTGAGTGAACCACTACATGAACATCAGGACTGGATAAGCAGTTGGACCAATCGGCTTCATATGAATTGCCCGGGATTAAATCAGTGAGGACATAACAAAACCACAAAATGAGAACCTCAGATGGCAGGTGAAAAGGTAAAAGGTAATTGTTAAAAAGTGGAGTTGCCACCAACCATTCACGGTGACTATCTATTTTTTGTGGATCTAATTCAAATCAAGTGGAATATTTGGCCTACCCCCCAATTTTGGGCAATTAACCGGCGCGTGATCAATGGACGTGAAGATTCGGCAAGGCCTCTTGGCCTATTGAGACCTATAAAAGCAATGGATTTGTGCTCATTAGGGTACAACAATTTTAGAGATACAGTGGTTCGTGTATACGTGCAGAAGTCCTCTCTTGCACTTGGTGGTTTCAAGCCTATTGTAGGAGCTACTCTGTAGTGTGTATGCAGAGGGTAGGCTTCTCAGTGGAGGGCTATGAGCACTATAGTGTAAGAGAGTAGCTTGGATTCTTCTTTTCTGTGAGTCAGTGTTGTTGATTAGGTTCTATCCTCTTGAGAAATTCTTTGTATTGTTCTGAGTTAGTCTGCGTATCAGTGGCCCCTTATGCTGATGAGAAGAATCTGTTGTGTTTGAGTTATTTACTTTTAGGGTGGCTTGTTAGCCCTAAGCTTGTGGCTCTCTAGCACAAAGTTTGCACTTTTGAGCATCACTCTGCCCAACCTTGTAATCACCTTATTTGAATCAGGAAGTGTACGGTCTTCTTGGTCATTTGTTGTCCATATTTCCGAAATATTTACCACTCTGTGCAATCCGTGTTATCTACCTGCTCACAGAAATGTTAAAGGGTATACTTCCCTAAAGAGAACCCCCCTTGAGTAGGCGACGTACTGGAAGTGTTAATCCTTAATCTTTACTCTTGTTAAAAGCGGATACCCCAGTACCTCCTCTACATATACCAACGATCATTTGCCAAATGATTTGTTCTGCCACAAATCCAACAAGCTTTAGTATTATCTTTGTTCTTACCTCCTCTTCCTTTACCTCTGAAATTCATCTTTCCTTTTGTAAAGTTAGCTTGACTTGAAGTCCCTTCATCATCAGTTGACTACTTCCCTTTGCCATTCTTTTTCTTGTCCTTAGAGTACATGGCTTGACTTGCACTTCTATCATTGTCTCCTTTAATGTCCTGCTCAAAAGTTAGCATGTGTCCTAGCAATTGATTAAGATCAGGAGTAAAGTGATCAAGTGACAATTCTATGGACAATATGAAAGGCTTCCACTTCTCATCTCCTCTCAGACATGTAAGTATTTGCCTTAACAACTTATCCTCTTCAATATCTTCATCTACTGCTCCCAAACTATCTGCAATATCCTTCATCCTTGCCACATAATCAAAAATTGATTGTGAGCTCTTCTTCTTGAAAGTTGTGAACTCAGCCCATAATGAAGACTTCCTTGACTTGGTTGTATTTTGGAAATGCTCCTCCAAAGCATTCCAAACATCTGTTGCACTTTCCAATCCTCTGATGTGAGGTAGAAGATAATCATTTACAGCCATGTAAATGATGCTCCTAGCTTGAGCATGCTTTCTCATCCAAGTCTTCAAATCTGCAAGCTCTTCCCTAGTTGGAATACTAGGATCTGTAAACTCAGGCTTTTCTTCTTCTCCTGTAATGAATGCCATCAAGTCTTTGCTCATGAGGTGTGCCTCCATCCTCATGGACCAAGCTGGATAGTTCTCCCTATCTAGCTTATCAATCTGCAAGCTTTCTCCCATCCTTGATCTTTTGTGTTTGCAATTACTATGGTTTATGATAATAGAGTGTACCTTTGATATGGAACTTCAATCCTTTTTATCCTTTGAACTCGTGCTTTGTACTTCTGCAGGTTATCTTCATGAATTTGTACTTGTCCACCTTCGATTAGAAAGAACTTCAATATCTGCAGCAGTCGGGACTTCCAAGGCCTTTACTTCTCTTGTATTGCACCTTCAGCTCTGATACCAATGTTGGAGACCTCTTAATATCCAAAGGTCTGATCTATACTAATCTAAGAACACTTCTATATCAGTTATAGATCAAACTTTACACAAATATTGTTTTTCTTTATCAAAACTTCCACTAACACTTTTCTGAGTAAAGAAGTTCCTTCTTCAGAAAGTCTGCTTCAGAAATTGACTTCATTACGTGCACATATCTTTAGATTTCTTCAAATCAATGATTCACAACTTTCCACACTACCTTTGCGCAATCATATCAGCCATTAGTTCTCCAGAATAACCATTAAAACTTTAATTTGATCCTTAAGATCAAAGATATGTCAAAAACTGTCTTCCAAGCATGGCGACTTTGACATGGTCAACTTCTTAAGTTGATTTCTCAGAGCACAAATCCCGTTTTGATAAATGCTTTGAGCCATAGCTTCCTTACCTTCCAACTTAGATTTTCAATGCTTACTCATTAAAAACTTTACACTATGCACTGAGATCTAAGCAAAACCTTTAGACGGAAAAGTGCACGACTCTGAGAAGTTTGTCAGTAGATTCTACATACAAATGTTCCTATTGATCATTCTCACAGTAGGAAAGGAATTAGACTATGAAACTTTGAACATAGATTCATTAGCTTCTAGATTAGATGTGTACAAAAGGATTTCTGATCCACATGATCAGGCTGAGAGAACTTAGAGAAAAACCCGTCGTTATTTTCTTGAGTAAAACTCTCTACACATCTCTCTAAGACACTTGTCATCTAAAATGACTCTCACACATATTCCTTTACATCATTGACTTATATACATATGTTTCTAGACTTATCCCACGTCTATTACATTGCTCCTTATCATCGTAAAGATTTTCTATACTCAGATTAGAAGAATTTCCATCTCTAATGTACATATGTATACATACTTCACTACTGAGATCTCTTCATTCTCTCAAGTGTCTTCTTCCACTTCAATCTAACCATAGTCTTGATTCAAGATCTTTATAATCACCAATTTGTGATTGGTTTGTTCCAACATTTGGGCATTCAATTTATGCAAGTTGATGGTGGAATGGCTTTGTGTCAAACGAAATATATTGACACATTATTGCAGCATTTTGGCCTTGAAGATTGTAAGCCTATTGCCACTCCTATGCAGACAAGTTTACGATTGAGTCTTCATGATGCTGGAGATGCATTTGATGCTGTTTTCTATCAGTAGGCTGTTGGATGCTTCATTTACTTATGCATTACTCGACCAGATATTCAGTTTGCTGTCTCACAGATAAGCAGGTTTATGCATTGCCCAGGAGTCACGCATTGGAAGGCGGTTAAGCGCATCTTTCGCTACTTGAGTGGTACTCGGCTACTTGGGTTGTTTTATCCCAGGGGGGATCACTGCCACCAAATTTGCATGCTTTTCTGACTTAGATTGGGCTGGTTTCTATGACACTCGTGTGCCCACCAGTGGTTTTTGCTTCATGCTTGGTAGCTCATGTATATCTTGGTTGAAGAAGAAGCAGCCTACTGTGGCCACTTCCAGTTGTGAGGCTGAGTATAGGGTAGCTTTCACAGCGACTGTTGAGTGTGTGAGGTTGAGACACCTTATGGAAAATTTGGGTGTTGGCCAGTCTTCTGCCACCACCATCTTCACTGACAGTCAGAGCGCATTGGCAGTTGCGAGGAACCCTGTGTTCCATGCTCGCACTAAGCACATTGAGGTGCATTATCACTATATCAGGGAGAGGTTCTCTGCTGGGGAGATCAGCTTGGCATATGTGCTCATGCAGGAGAACATTGCAGACCTTTTCACGAAGGCTCTGCCAAGGGAGAAGTTTGAAGCTTTTCGCAAAGCTTTGGGCTTACTTCCTTATGTGGAGTGATTTCCACATAGCTTGGCACTTCCTTATACATGAGTGCCAACTACTTTTTCACCGCATCACTCCCAGGGGGGATTTATTGATATATTTAGGTAGTGATGTGTGTGAACACACTAGGACCGCCGGGGCACTTTTTTCCCTCTTTAGGAGGTTTTTTTCCCCCGGCTTGTATATACGCCTATTGCCCTAATGGGCTACTTATCTTTGTACATTCTCTGGTAATACATTCAGTATTGTGTGTTTGTGCTCCAAGCTTCTTCTTCTTCCTTATGCTGTTCGCGTGCTTCCGCAGACATCTATCTCCAACAGGATCCAACACGGGTGGAAGGGACAATCAATTAGGAAGATTCTAATGACAACGCTCATCATCTCTGCATCACTCTAGTACTCTAATCAATTCGTGCTAAGGACTTTAACCTAATTGATGACAAAAGGTAGGTACGGCTGACAGGAAAATCATTGGATAACCAATTTATCTTAGTTATGCTCGAGACAAATGGACAAATGAATAATTACGATACACAGAGGCACATATTAGAGATTCATAGGCGTATGATGAAGGTGTTAATTGATTGAACACTTTGGAGGAGAGTTTTGCGCAATGAAAGGACAAGTTTATTTGAAAACATGTGTCAAATGTATGAATTCTCCTAGATTCAATCGTAGTTTGATTTGAATCTCCCTATATATTCCTTCAATTGAGCTTCTCATGCATATAGTAGCCAAATTGATTTTTTGCTTGATTATGCTCTCTATATAAGAAGTCCAAGTTAGTATTTTACAGATGTTGCTATGAAATTTGAACTATTCTCTTATATTTCTCCATAGTATAATGCATTATAAAATGTAGGAGGATCTATATCTCCTGTAGATAGTGGTGCAGGCGAAAAGAAAACATTGTTGTTATAACATTATGGATTTGAATCTTAGAGGTGCACATCTATTGTTTGACAAGATTCTTCTTATATTATGAGTTTTTATGCACACGCTAACTTACTTCTGCCATTTGTAGCTTAATGAATAAATTCTATTGTCTTGAAAAATTAAATTCTCTCATGCTCTATTTGTTATGATCTGATGCTTTTCGGACTATTATGATGTGACACAAAATTGACATCAACACTCAAAATGCTATGCTCTGAATTGTTTACACTAAATTTAGACCTTAGATGACAATGATCACAAGCGATTCATGATATACAAATCTGTTTTAGCCGCATATACTCATCCAACCGCAACTAAATATGAACCACTCATTTGGCTAAAAATACTCCATAGAGCATATTTCCTTTCCTCTCAATGAATATATAGAAGAGCTTTGGAAATCAACATTCCTTCTCTATCCGTATTTCCAAGAAATATTCTTTGGCCTATTGATTTTATGTTTCCATCATAAATGTAGTGCACAATTGAGAGTTCTTTGAGCCTTCCTTGATTACTCAACTATATTTTGCTATGTTGGCATTCATAGAGGAGGATGTTGTACTGGCTATCAGTTCACCTGCATGTGCATGAATTGTGATGATAAATAGTATTCTTTTCCATATTAAAACATGAAGACGATAAACAATGAAGATTTTAACAAGTATGATGAATTGCTTGTTTCCTAAAGTTCTTAGGATATGATTTTTTAAGCTACTAATCATCTCTCTAAGGTTTTATTATTTTTTTGGGAAAGATGGATGGAAACTCCAGAAAATGAGTTGCTACCGCTAATCCCTGCTTTGTACCAGCTCTCTTCCACTTTAGAGTCACGTTGTAGGCCCTCTTAGATTTCCAATGACACTAAATAGGTGCCTATGTACTTTGGAAGTGATGTAAGTAATGAGTAATTCAAAACAGACTAATTCCCAATTCACAATCCATCAAAGCTTTCTATTTTGGTTCATACACCTACTACTTGTTAAGCTCAATGCTTCCACTACAGTATGAATTAGAAACATTCCTTTTGGAGATATCAAATTTGCTTAAAGAGCTAATGATTCCAAGTCAAATCACTTAAAATGATTGACTATACACAGAGCAATCAATTTAGCAAGTGTAGCATGACTCGTGATTTTTTAGGACTTCTGCAGAGATTGACGAGTCACCACTTAGACGCGTTTTTCTCCAAATCCACTCAATGGAATGTCTCCAAACGTTTTCAGCATGTACTGGACTTAGAGCCGATTCCAATGAGATATAGAACATTAAAAGTAATGGTGCAATGACTGAGATATGAGCAATACAAAATGACTATTTTGAGTGACAATGACATAGAGACCAGCAGATATAAGAAATGATATATTGTATTATATGACAATGTTATACATGATCATTTGCATGATAATAATTACCCAATGATAGATAGATGTGTAGGCTATAGAGTGAGCCTCTCTATTACATAAAATGATAGTCTTCAAGCTCAGTAATTGACTCTATCTCCGCGAGTTTTTTGAATTGATCTTTTATAATGTTGTTCTTCAATTTGAATTTGAATTCAAATTTTGCTCTCACCAAAAAGTGATCCCCTAATCTAGGAGATATTCCCTCTAATGAATTCGTAGTTTTTCAATCCATCTAACTCCACGAGTTTAGTGGCTTTTACAAATATTCCTTCAAGTCAATTTGACTTCTACAAATCGTAAAAGATAAAGATTCCATAGCAATTGTTCACATGGGGCTTCAATATTCCACATAAGGTCTTCTCATGCCTAGCCAAGTGTGTAGGCTTGGCACTTGCACCAACAGCTCCCCTTCAAGCCAAACATCTTGGCTTGGTCTTCTTCATCAATCCTCTTGAATGTCCTACAATCCAATCATGGCCTTAAACCTGCAAATTTTAGTACCATCAAGTGCTTTGGTTAATAGGTTTGCACATTGAATATTAGTTAATACATATGCCAACTGAATTTCCTTGCTCAATAGCTTTTCTCTCACATAATGATAGTGGACCTCTATATGCTTGGTCCTAGCATGATAAATAGGATTTGCTGCAAGGTGTAACGAACTTGTATTATCTCCAAAAATCATTGGAGATATAGTATGCAATCCCAAATCTGCATATAGCAATCTGATCCATATGGCCTCTTGAGTAACATTGGCCAATCCTCTATATTCTGCCTCTGTTGAAGAAAAAGCAGCAATAGGTTGCTTCTTGGAAGACCATGATATAGGTTTGTCACCCACAAAAGATAGATAACCTGAGGTACTCCTTCTATCATCTTTGGAACCTATCCAATCTGCATCTGAGTATATCTTGATGTCTGAATCTGAAGTATAAGGAAAATATAAACCTTGATTTTGAGTGCCCTTAAGATACTTCAAAATCCTCTTGGCAGCTTCCAAATGAGGTGCTATAGGTTTGTGCATAAATTGCCTTAAGACACTTACTCCATAAGCAATATCAATCCTTGTCAAAGTAGCATAGTTTAGGCTTCCCTTTATGCTTTGGTATCCTGAAATATTTTCAAGTGCATCACCTTCATGAGCACTTAATTTTTCGTTTACCTCCATAGGAGTGCTTTCTACCTTGGCATCCTGCAAATGAAACTTCTTAAACATGTCAAGTACATACTTTCTTTGTGTAATGTAGATTCAAGAGTTAGTATAAACTAACTCAAGCCCTAAAAAATACTTTAGTCACCCTAGATCACTGATTTTGAACTCCTGTATCATTTGATTCTTGATCGGCTTGATGCCATTAGCATCATTACCTCTAAGTATGATATCATCAACATACACACATAGGTATATCACCTCTGAATTACTTCTCTTAAGAAACAGAGAAGTATCTGCTTTACTCATGATGAATCCTTGATCCTGAAGGTATGTAGTCAACCTATGGTTCCATGCCCTAGGTGCTTGCTTCAATCCATAAAGATCTTTGATAAGTTTACACACATGATTTACCTTCCTTGGGTCCTCATAACCACGAGTTGAGACATGTACTCCTCTAAAATCAAGCCATTTAGAAATGCATTTTTTACATCCAATTGGTACATGTTCCAATTCTTTGATGCAACCACACTTACCAGTACCCAGATGGTTGGCATTTTTGCCACAGGTGAGAAGGTTTCTTCATAATCAACTCCTTGGGTTTGTGCAAAACCCTTTGCCACAAGTCTAGCTTTGTACCTGCTTATTGATCGATTAGAATTTCTCTTGATCTTGTAGATCCATCTAGAACCAATTACGTTCATAGACTCCTTCTTAGGCACTAGCTCCCAAGTATCATTCTCCTTGAGTGCTTCAATTTCTTCATCCATAGCTTCCTTCCATTCTCTCTTGGTCTTTGCCTCTTCATATGATGATGGCTCTTCATGTGACAAATCTCTTGCAAGATAAATATAATTCCTAGTAACTAAAGAAGTGTCATACCCATATCTAATTATCTCGTACTAGGTTGTTTGCTATGACATGCATGTGTCTAGCAATAGTTCTTGCTTCATGCTTGGTAACTTATGCATATCTTGGTTGAGAAAGGAGCAACCTACTATGGACACTTCTAGTTGTGAGACTGAGTAGAGGATAGCTTTTACAAAAATTGTTGAATGTGTGTGGTTGTGATGCCTTTCAGCTAATTTGGGCATGGGTCACCCTTTTCCACCACTATCCTCAATGAGAATTTGAGCACATGGGGAGTTGCAAGGAACCCTATGTTCAATGCTTGTGCAAAGCACACTCACGTGCACTATTATTATTATGCCAAGGTATGGCAAGTCTAACGAATTTTTAGATTTTGACAGGGTTATTTTTTTTGACAACCATCTTTTATGGAATGTCCAAACCACCTTTTGGGGGAACAATTTTGTGGAAAGTTTGGAAGTACCAATTTGAATCTTTTTTTTTCGTTCTTATTTGATTTGGATAAGCTTCAAAAGAGATTATAAAAGTAATAGTGCAACATCTCTGGAAACATGACACCAACCACTGGATCAACTTTGAGGATATTGACCCTTGCATCAACATTTCGTACGAAGAATGGAACACTTTGCAAAGCCGATGTCGCGCCTGGGACCGACACAAAGTTTGCCTTCTCATGGGACACGACATGTCGAGCTCGCTTAGTCTCAAATGGCACAATGGAAATAGCCTATCAAAAATCCCGAACATCAAAGAAATGATTGACTATCAGGTTAACCTCAACAAGAAGTGGTGTCTGTCATGGACACGGCTTTGGTGGGACATGAAGTTCATGGCTATCTGGCACCCCCTCATAAAAATCAAAAAGTCTTTCCTCTTATGGCAAATTCTTCATCATGGAATCTGGACCAACCTTAAGGCTAGCAAATTTTGTGGGATTCCTCCCTCGTGCAAATGCTGCTACAAGTCTATCAAAGATGTTTCACACATCTTCTTTACCTGCCCCAACTCCAACAGACTCTGGCAGACAGTTGGAAAGAAAATTAGATGTTTCTGACTCTGATAGACGGTTGGAAAGAAAATTAGACTTTAGAAACATCTCAGTTGGTAGCAAGCCCTGCTGGGACAAGCGATCGCCTGCTCCGCGACTCTCTGGAACGCCATCAGAGGGGAGGTCCTATGGAAAATATGGCGAGAAAGATGTGCTTTCAACTTCGGTGACTCCCCCAAAGAGTGGTCAATTGAGAAATCATTGTTCCTCCTTGGCAAAAGGATTGTTAACTGTAAGAACCCCCCCCCCCCCTTCAAGCATCATCAAGTACTCCTTTTGATCAATAACAAGATTAAACCCAAGTGGGCCCCACATGAGGGTGATGAGAGGGTAATTAACCTTCTTTGTAATGCCATCTAAGCTCTGCAAAAGCTTCCCCTACTTTGTGGGATTTGCGGGGTCCCGTGGGCACTAGTCCCCTTCTCTTGTACTTTTCTTTATTTAATTCAAGTCCGGGAGAGTAGGCTAATGCCGAACTTCCTTTATATTAAAAAAAAAAAGTAATAGTGCAAAAATGTTAGGTGAAATTAATAGTGCGAAAACGTTAGGTTAAACCGGGAAAGTTTAGGTCATCAAGATTCTTGTTTTCCGAGTATTGGGAATTATAGTAAGTTTGGGAAAGGTGATCATTATTATTTCCTATTTTTTCTTGGTAGTCTTTTAATTTCAGTAGATTTCACATTCACGTAAATTTCTCATTTCTTGTGTTCTAAAGTACAATAGGAATTATTTCCACAAATCATCTAATTCAGTTTGGAGAACTCTCAAAGGAACCATTTGATAGAAGAATACTAAAAGTGGAATGAGACCATATGACAAATGTGACGATTGGTGGCACGATTCAATGAAGATGAGATAGTACCACATCATAAGGTGATCATTTGCATATGTGCTCAAGGAAGGCAGCATTCAAGGAAGGCAGCATTCAAGGAAGGAGTATTTAGAGTTCAAGCATCAAAGACATTAAATTCAAGGTCTAAGAAAGTGCAAATGTAGAAGAAAGTGAAAGGTTCCATCTCAGTTCGTTATCAATATAAGGCATTAGCAAAATAATAATTAGATAAAAAGAATCTTCAAAGACGGATGCATTCTCGATACCATCATTGATATTTGGGAAGGCATTGACTTTGTGGAGGAATCTCCTAAGACAGTGTGTTCGATAAGATTAAATTTCGGCAAAGCTTATGACACATTCGAATGGGAGTACATCCTTCCTACCATGTCTTAAGGATATTGGTTTTGGCCCTAGATATGCATGCTTCTCGGTAATGCCTCAGGTTAAATTTTGGCACAGCTTATGACAGATTGGAACGGAACTACATCCTTCCTACCATGTCTTAAGGATATTGGTTTTGGATCCTTCCTACCATGTCTTAAGATATTGGTTTTGGCCCTAGACATCCATGCATGTCCGTAATGCATCCTTCCAATTCACGCATAGAATACTCGCATACACATCCTTGCAATTCACGCATAGAATACTCGCACTCTTCGCGCATAAGCAGACAAAGAGCTCCCGAATATAATTATTCGTGGCAAAGATTTTGTGAATAGTGGCAAAGATTTTGTGAATAGTGTAGTCATATAGTATGGAAAGAGAGGATGTGACCAAGATTTCTCCTTCCCTGCCACACATTTTTGGCTTATCAAAAACAAGTTGCATTCCAGAATGTTTCCTTTCCTAGCTGCTTCACCATCCCCATCAGTCATGTATATGATTCCATAGCCTCTCAAGTCGTAAAAAAAAGACAAAGTGCAGAGTCCATACTAATTTCGCCCTATCTTATCAATAGAAAAACGGATTAAATCTCCTCAAGACATTCACATTTTAAGCTCACAATCCAACCTTCATTACGAGACAAGCACTATGATTTTCTTATTTCTACTGACAACTTCTATGATCTGTATGAATATTTTTCAAGTCACCTTTTGTCTACTCCAAAGTGCGTTGAATAAAAGTTTGATTTTCAACAACGAAGCTTTAAATCATAAAACGATAAAAGTGTACAAGAGAATTAAAGGGAGAGAAAAAGGAATGTCAACAGTTTCTAGTCACCTTCATGTTAGATCATTTGGTTAAGTCTATTAATAGCCTTGGAAATCCCGCCTTCTCTACAAACAAGGTCAAACTCGATGATGCAAAACATTTGTTTCTGTATCTTAGAAATGTGTTCTATTCTGCTTCCATTTTACCGAGGGATCCTCTTTGGGGGGGGGGGGGGGGGGGGGGGTTGTGGATCACAATAATCTGAAACACATGCGCATCCTCACAAAACGAAGATTGGTTATAATATATAAAAAAACTCATCCTTCTTATATGTTCCGATACGTCCAAGAGTTGATCTTGAATTGCTTCAAATATGGAACCCTTCATTCCAGAGTCTTTCTTCTCTTTCCAAATTTATACTCTCCCCAAATGGGCAATCAAATACAAACATTTTGTCTATTTCCATCTCTATTTCTAGCTTAAACATTATTGTTACTTCGTTCTTCTCCAAGATTTGCAACGAGAACTTTCCAACCCAAGACTCTGAAGATCACTAGGATAGGGAAGAAGGGAAGCATGTTAAGGTGATGCATTTATCAATTTGGGGTTCCGAGAGCGAAAGCACTTGGCTATTCCTACTAGGATGGGGATGAAGGGAAGCATATTGAGGTGATGGATTTACCAATTTGGGGCTCCGAGAGAAAAAGCACTTGACTATTCCTACTGATCAGCTGTCAGCAGAAGTTGGTCTTTTTGAGGTTTGCATGATCGTCGATTTGAGAACAAGCGTATTAGAAACGTTACACCAACGAGAAATACAAATTTCCCCAAGTTCCTTTAGGCATACATAGATGTGCAATTCATTCCTATGAATGCCTCTAGTATTCAAGCTCCAATCCAAAGAAAGTTCCTACAAGCTCCTTCCATCTTAATCATTTCTTTATTGTTTTATCTCCAACACACTATGAAATATGTAATGAATGTAATCAAATATATCGTGAACATCATCTTCTTCCAACGAGCATTCATCTATGTTCTCTTCTATTATCGTAGCTCTATCTCAAGCTTTTTTAGCATCTACTCCCACCATTGATTCATCGAATTTCTAGTTTCCTAGTCTTGTTCCTTTTTCTATTCTCGTCTAGTTTAGTTTAGTTCCTACCATTGACTACATGTCTTTTGCATGACGCGTTTTGCGTTCATATCCCACATGTCTATTTTCAATCGGTGAATTGAAATGAAATTTGTAAATGAGCGCACATGCCTTATCAGCAAAAGCCAATACCTTTCCTATGCACGATAATGTCTTCATGTTCATCTAAAGTATACATTTGTTAGGGCCATAATACAAGTGCATTGAGAAAGTTCATAATACAGAGTCTATTGGATTTGACTCTTGATATGGTGGCCACGTGGTCATGGCTCTAAGAGGAAACTGGTGTAGAAACCTTGAGAAGTTGAGTAAAATGATTGACAATCAACGCACAATTTTCCCTCATCCAAGGAGCATTCAAAATTATTCATTTCAATCATCCACACAGAGCTTCTTTGCTTTCATCTTCCTTAGTAGTTTCAACATTTCTTTAGTTTGATTATCAACCTTGCTTGCCCACCAGACTTTAAAGTACATCCACAACTTCTGCCTCCTTATCTCCTCCTTGTATCTAAGGACGCTTCTAATCTTAAGAAGACTTTTTTGAAGGAGAGAGTGACATTTGTTCGCAAGCTAAAGATTCTTCTATAAATATTCTCCCTTCTAATCCTCAGGATAGACTTGATTTTCCTTTTGAGCTTTTTTCAAGATCATATGGGTATAATTGATAGCATTCACCCAACATCTAGACGGAGTTCTTGGGGGGGGGTTATTTGTGAGGGTGTAGCTTAGTCTTTTAATGTGATATGGAACTCCCAAATCTTTGTCTAGCTTGATCTCAATAAAGATCTCCCCTCCAAGATCAATATTTACATAGGTGAAATGGACCTTTCGGGAAAAAAACAAACATTTTTCCAAGCATTTAGCTAATGCTTGTTTCCATTACGGAGTGGAGAAACACAAAATTAGAGATTGCCCTCGTAGAAACAAAGCTCAGAAACACAGACAAGGTGGAGTTAGAGATGTGATTCGACCAATTGTGATAACAATCGAATAGAATGAGGAACTTAGTGTAGATATACAAAATATGTATTACGTTGGGAGAAAATTTCAGATCGAAATCTTTTTCTGAAACATTAGATCATAGATCTAGATCATAATATTTCTCCGAAATTTTGGAGAGAAAAACTCATGACATTGGAGGTTAACTAAATGAAAAATATTCAATGTATCAAATCTTTTTATACAGTTTACAAATGTGAAGCATAAGCGAAGAAAGTAGGTCCTGATTGTAAATAAACTTTCAAGTGAAGCACTAGAAAGTATGTGCATAAGAAATCATCTGCGCAATGATTATTCTCAACATCACCAGTTTGATATATCCTTGAAATAGGACAGTTACAACATCTATCCTCATTTGAAGTCCAGACATTCAGTAAACGTTTTTTCATTTAAGAATGCAAATACTTTAGAGGAACTAAAGCAAGAAGAAAATAAAAAATTATCTTATGTTTTCAACTCGCCTAGGGAATGTAGTAATTCTTTTAATTCTGGATGATACGCAGCTTCAATTTCTTAGACTCAGGTGTCGGAAAACAATGTAGTTTTATCCAGAAACTAATTTTACAAAAGCTTTTCTTTGATTTAGCCAATATAAACACATATAAAGCATATAAAATTTCGCCAAAAGTTGTTTTGAAGCCAGCCCCTACGTTTTGTATGCAACATATATATATATATATATATATATATATATATATATATATATATATATATATATATATATATATATATATATATATATATATATATATATATATATATATATATATATGTGTGTGTGTGTGTGTGTGTGTGTGGGTGTGTGTGTGTGTGCATATGTGTGTGAGTTTATATATTTTGGTAGCGGTGTGTGTGAACACACTAGGACCACTAGGGCACTTTTTTCCCTTTTTAAGAGGATTTTTCTCCCGGGCTTGTATATAGAACTATAACCCTAATAGGTTACTTATCTTTGTACATTCTCTTGGTAATACATTCAGTATTGTGTATTGTGCTCCAACCTTCTTGCTCTTTCATGCTTCCGGAGGCCTCAAACTCCAATAGTTGGTACCAGAGGAGGTTGTCACTTCATCTAGGGCATCGTGGATGGCCCTTCGGTCCTAGTCTCATAATCAAAAATTGGTGAGCATACTCAGGGCAATTAGTAGTTCAAAACAAGTTTGCTTTATGGCATCAAGATCCCAATCTGAGCTCATTTCAACCTCCAAACACACTATGAAGCACCTTTGCAGGCACTTTTTCCAAACCTATATAAAGGTTTTGGTTTGCTAGTAGAAGAAACTAAAAGTCTACTATAAGTTTCGCAAAAATCGATAGTGTAGTTCTATTCAAGTTTTTGAGATACAATCATTTTTTTGCATTAGGGTATTTTAGTGTGTGGCCATGGCTGAAAGCGATATGTATTCCATAGGTTGGTTGTTGAGGATCAGTTGCATGGTACCAATTACCCATTATGATTAGATATGATGCATCATGTCTTAGCCGTAAAAGGACTCTAGAATATTGTGCGGGTGTTGAAAAATATACTACTACATCTACAAATATACTTATTGAAGGTGATGTGGATGGCATTGAAGATGTTGCTCTTCATGTTCTTGTTCATGTTAGAGCTCTTGCATAGATAGCCTTGTCCATCAAACGCACCATTTATCCTCACATTCCCTCCTACAAGATAGCAAAGGATACTTGGAAACACTTACCACTTTATACTACACAAGAAATGAGCCTCATGTTGCTTACCTCGGAAAATAGTTGGAGAGTGAACACATGAATGAAGGAGACTCCATGTATTGTTTTTTTTACAAAGATCAATGATTTGAAGGAACATTTGGTTTTTGCCCATGAAGTCTTGCTAGATAGTTCATCTATTCAAACTCTTCTGAATGGTATTCTAGATCGATATCATAGTTTTGCTTATACTCTTCGATTGATAACTAAAGGAAATCAAAATGCCTTAACGTCTGACGATTTAGTCATTTTTATGTTGCAGGAAGATGAGTCTACGCAAAACATGTCAATTATGCATGTTGCAAATCAAGCTTTCTTGGCTAGTGAGAAGGGCAATGGTAAATGGAGCTCATCTACTAGTAAGCAGAAATTTACTATTTCTACACAATCAAAGAAGGATAACAAGAAAATAGAAAAGAGAAAAATTGTTTTGCAAATATTGTTAAGGAAATGATCCTATCATAAAGAGTTGTCCAAAACTAGCTACAAAAGAGACAAAGAAATCGAGGTTGGAATGGTTGTTGTAGAGGCCTCTAGACCCAAATCAGAGTCTATGAATCTTGTGCAGAATGAAGAATGGGCATTTACTACTGTTTGGAGTTATCAATCATCTTCTCATGAACACTCTATGTTTGTAGTAAACTCAGATGTTTGGTACTTTGATATTAGGGAAACAAAACATATTACCTTGAATTAGAGTTTCTTCACTTCACTTTAGCCTACCCCTATAGTGAAAACTATCACATGCATCAACAGCTCCTCTTATCATGTCATGGGAGTTGATAAGATAATTTTGACTACTCCTGATGGTAGTTCTTTTACATTGTCAAATTCTTTATTTTTTGCAAGGATAAGAAAAGTCTATTAATAGTTCTAGCATTAGCCAAGATTGGCTTGGTTGTAAAATTGTTCATGATCTATCAAATGGTAACTTCATTATTGCTTTTGGAATTTCATGTCATGGTCTATATAAGCGCATAGATTATGCAAGATCTCTTAATGACTCGGCATGTGCTTCTCAATATTCTTATACTATGTTAGATGCAAAGCTTTGGCATGCATGCTTTTTCCATCTCATAATTGCTAGTTTGGTACACCTATAGAAATCTAAAATGGTTTCCTCTCTATCCAAACTTGAGGCATCTGATAAACATGTCTCTAAAGGATGTATGTTTTGCAAAATGTAGTGTTCCTCCTCCCCAAAAGATGGTTCAGTACGAGCTACTCAAAAATTGTAGCTTGTTCATAGTCATGTTTGTGGTCCTATGTAGATACCTTCTTTTGGGAACTATCTTTACTGCATGACTTTCATGATTATTTTTTTAGTCAAGCATGGGTATATCCATTGAAAGCAAAGTCCAAAGTGTTTATGTGCTTCAAATAATTTCCACTTTTGGTTGAAAATATATCAGCATGCAAAATGGGCACTCTCCATTTTGATCGAGGGGAGAGGGATGGGGGGATATATCTCTTCTTATTTTAATGAAATTGTGGCTCAACATGGGAGAAAACATCATTATATAGTGCCATATACACCTAAACGGAATGAAGAAGGGTATGGTCAAGAGTCAAGATTTATCACATAGCTTCTTGCATTAGATTGTTATGTGTGCAACATATGTACTTAACAAGTGTCCCACTAGATCATTATAGTCTATCACTCCATATTAGACTTCGCATAGTCGCAAGCCATCTATTGTTGACTTGTGTGTCTTTGGTTGTCTAGCATATGCATTAGTGCCTGAACAACAATGCACGAAATTGGATGATAAAGTAGTGAAATGTAATTTTGTTGGGTACACTTCTCAAAGCAAATGCTATCATCTATATCATCCATGGATTAAATGCATTTTTTTTTGTCATAATTTTGTTTTTATGGAAGATGCAATTTAGCCATTACTTTAATGTACCAAGGAGACATCGGTTAGCTCCAAAGGTATGTGTGACACTTTGTTGCATCTTTTTACACATTGAGGGTCTAGTGTTGGTCCAAATGAATCCGTTTCTTAGCCTTTGCAAGTTCCACATGATGATGCTAATCACTTCATTTTTTATGAAAATTCATATGATGCACTTGTTGATGAGAGGTCTGATATAAAGAAGGTAAAAACTATGCGTAAATGGTTTGTGTAAGCTTTGTGAGATAGCAGATTAGATGCATCTTTTTCATATCCTGCTTGTTCACGCTCTCATATTTCTTCTTTTGCATCACATTGCTATGTTATGTCTGTGTCTAGTCTTGATGATAACAATGATCTTGTTTCGTTTGATGAAGCACAAAATTCAGAAAATTGGATGGCAGCTATGCAATCCAAATATGATGCTATTATGAAAAATGCTACTTTGTCTTTATGTGAATTGACTCCTAGAAAGAAGGTCATTCACTCTAAGTGGGTATACAATCTAAAGTTTAAGTCTGATGCAAAAGTTGATAGGTATAAGGCTAGGCTTGTTACAAAAGGTTATGCTCAAGAAAGAGGCATTGATTTTGATGGGACCTTTGCTCCCACATGCCGAATAACTAGTTTTGGGAGCATTTGTGCACATGCAGCTCATCATAGTTGGAATGTACATGAGTTTGACATTAAAATTGCTTTTTTGAATTGTGACTTGCATGAAGAAGTGTAGGTTCTTGATCCCCATGGTTTTGTGTGTAAAGGGAATGAAAACAAAGTATGTAGGTTGAAAAAGGCAGTATATGGTTTGAAGCAAGCACCACATACTTTCTACGAAAAGATACATACCTACTTGATCACACATGGCATTGAGAACAATCCAATTGCGAGCACCTCATATGTTTAGCATGCAAATGTGTGCTTTCGACCATTGTTTTCTATGCTGATTACATGCTTTCACTAGTCCTAATGAGAAGCATATGACTGATTTTAGGGCTGCTTTACATGCCTCAATTGAGATGTCAAATTTAGGGCATTTGCATTACTACTTGAACATTGAGTTTATGCAACTTGATAGTGGAATATCTTTGTGTCAAACAGAATATATATACATATTATTCCAACGTTTTAGCCTTGAAAACTGCAAACTAGCAAGAGAGACAGAGAGAGAGATCCATACACATAAAAAGGTTTACTAAACGTATACATACACGAGATCACACACATACAAACTCATACACATAGACACACACAAATATAAGTGTATTTATGTATGTAGCGATTCGTAGTGAGACATGTGGATACATATTATATGTTATGATAGTATTTGAGAGTTTCCAAAGAAAGGACCTTCAAATGTAAATAGATTTTTGTAAACTTGTTTTAAGCATTAGAAGTTTGATGTCTTTCGTGGGCAATGCTTTTCGATAAATAGAAGCTTTGCAACAGTTGTAACGCATTTATGATACAAACATAGCTTTGCAAGAGTTGTAACGCATTTATGGTAAACTTTATTTGCATCATGTGCGGCATAGACACACACATGTTGGAGAAGGTATGGCACATCAGGATTTGTTCTCATCCCGAACTATGCACATCTCTACCTAGCTATGCACATGTCTATCTACACATGTCGACCTACCTATGCACATGCATGCATACATACATCTAATCATACATAAATTATTGTGTACCTACATACATATATACACACACATACATACATACACGCATACATACATATATAGATCAAATGCATACACACATACATACGCACATGCATACATATATACACACATTAATGCATGCATTCACATACATACGCACATGCATGCATATATACACACAAACTTTTTTCTCTTTCTCTCTCTCTATTTTGTTTTTTTATCTTGTTATGGCTTTATGTTTTCATAGTTTCATATACACAATACTTACATACATACATATGTACATACGTTTTTCGTAATTGAAAGCATGAAAGCATGTTTGGATGTTTGAGTATTGAGTATTAGGAGTGGTGTCTGTAAGACGTAGAATCAATGCTTGGAATGAATGCATCAATACTTGGAATGAATACAAGGTGTGCTTTCTCATGGATCAAGAGGAGCTCCATCCTTGGAGGATAAAGTGCAGGAATGATAACAAAGTTAAAGACATTTCGAGCTTCAAGAGATATCCTGATGTACACCACAATCTAAACAGAAAATGGTAAATCAATTGGCCATGGATCAGATAGGATTTTAGGTCTAAAAAGATTTTCCATCCACTGATGGAGAGGAAAAAAAAACAACTCTTTTCTAGAAAATTCCGATCTGAACCAACTAAAGAGTTTGCAAATCTATAATCAGATTTTCCAAGTCATATAAGGATCTTCTTCTTGTAATATCCAAAACACAACATTATTTTGCTTATGAAGGGACTATAGAGAATGCCTTACATGAATGCAAAGAGCCAAATGTCATGCAACTAGCTCAGTCGGATAGTTTTTATGCATATTTATTTGATAGAGCGAAAATTATTTCCACTCATACTTAGATCAACCTAAAAATACTGAAGCTATTACTTAATGGAACTCATATAAGTCTAGAATCCAACAATAAATATCCCATGATCGCTAGTAAACAACACGTTTACGAGCCATACACACATATATACATACATGGTCCCCCCATTCTCTCTCTCTCTGACACACGTGAATCCAAACTTAGAGGCAAAAGAATTCTTAACGAAACATTGAATATGTGTGTCTCTGACAATAGACTACGATATTGAAGGCATGCAACGATTGATGGGTCTACATAAAAGACTATTTGAGTACGGTATGATGACTGAAATAGTGTACAGAATGGGGTCTACATAAAATACTGTTTGAGTATGATATGTCTGTACTCTAGATTTGCGAAAACGAAGGAGGATTGAGGAAGAAAGTTGCTTTAAAACAGTTGTAACGTGCAAATCAATATTGGCAACATGCAATGATGACACAAAAATAATATTCCTTGGTAAAAATAACCATACATATACACATTGTCGATATAAGAACAGGAACTTGCGATTAATATTTTTTTAATGTCTTCAAATCATCCTCTTCAGAAAATATACTCGATCACAAGTTTTCAATCACATGGAGGCTACGAAAAAATCTTTAGTTCTGACGTTAACAGACTATTGATGGTTACGCCAACTTGACCTTTGCTCTTTTTTTGTTCCTTTGTAGACCCATCATCAGCATATAACATGCACAGTTCACATTCTCTTGAATCTCAACACAAGTGTACATTCACTTCCACTTCTTTAGTGTTCTTTGGTGTAGATAAAATATAATTCTTGAAATGTTCCAAACCAGAGAAAATGTAAATAAAATATAATACTTGAAAATGAAAAGAAGAGAACCGATTAACATTCATTTCTTTGAATGAAATATTTGGAATTCTATTCTTTTAGTAGATCACATACCTCTTCAAAATGATCACTGCGTTATATGGACTAACCAAGAAGTCTGCATGAAATAATGGATTTCCTCCAAGATACATTGAACTCATATTATCTCCATGTATAATAGGTATAGTGTGATCAATACCAAAGCTTTTGAACAAGGTTTGCTTCCATATTACTTCTTTAGCTACTTGCACAGGTCCTTTGTATTATCCTTAACTTGACGATAATAACATTGTATGTTTTTTTTTTGAACACCAACTTACAAGCTTATCTCCTATGTATACCATGTATCCATGTGTTGATCTTCTATCATCTTGATTTCTAGCCCAATGTCAGTAACTATATGCTCTGAACATTGTATCTAAGGTAATAAAATAATATAATCCTTCCTTTATAGTCCCTTTGATATATCTAAGGACTCTTTGACCTTCAATCCAATGTTGATCCTTTGGACAATGCATGAATTGTGAGAGGACTCCTACATATATGCCATGATTTGCATACATCATTTCCGCTCCAAGAAAATATGATAATTTCCCTATGTCGGTTATCTTGAACTTTTTCTCAAGTAACGTCTTCACTTCCTTGGTTCCTTCATTTGAGTTACTTGTGATTATAATGTCATATACATAAGTATTAAAGTACATTATACCTTCATCCGTTCTTTTCATAAGTAGAATTGCATCTACCTTTGAACTTTGATATCCAAGATCATTGCGATACTTCACAAGTCTATAGTTCCAAGATCTTGGAGCTTGGTTTAATCCATAAAGTGCTCTTTTCAATCTGCAAACATAATTTGAATACCTGAAATTCGCAAAACCTTGAGGTTTTTCCATGTACACTTCTTCATATATATATATATATCCATTCACAAATGCATTCGTTATATCCAATTGACTCAAGGTCAATCCCTTTTATGTTGCAATGGCAATGATTGCCCTTATGGCTGACATCTTTGCCACAGGATTAAATTTCTCATCATAATCTATGCCATGGGTTTGAGCATAGCCTTTGACCATCAAGCTGGCTTTCTATCTGGCTATTCTTCCATTTGCAAGCTTCTTCACTTTATAAACCCATTTATTTCCAATCACTTTATTACCATTTGGTTTCAGAACAAGTTCCCAAGAATTCTTCTCCTCAAGTGCATTGAATTCTTTGATCATTGCTTCTTCCCATTGTTTCTTGCCTTTTGCTTCATCATCGGTCTGAGGTTCTTCATCTTCTTTAACCATGTAAGCATAGTTTTTCTAAGTCATATAAGAACTATCATAAGAATACCTTGTTGGTTGTCTCCTCAATCTGGTTCACCTTCTTGGTTAACATTCTTCATGTGTATTTGAATACACTTCTTCATCAAACCTAGGTACATATTCATTTTGCCCTAATAATCCAACTCAAGTTGTACTTGCTTGTATGTGATCTTCTTCTCCATTTACCTGCATATTTGATTTACCTCTCTCACTTGTTCTTACCTCTTCTTCAAATGTTTCAATATTGTGACTTTTTTCTATATACCAACTCTTCTATTCATCAAATGTCACATCTCTAGAAATAATATATTGGTTGGTTAGAGGACTCAATAACCTATAACCCATCTACTTTTCATCATATCCAATGAACACATATTTTTGAGCCTTTGGTTCAATCTTATTAATAAGTTGTGATGGTAAATAAGCATAGGCAAATGATTTAAATACCTTAGAATGATCTAGTGTTGGTTTCTTACCCCACCAATCTTCAAAAGGAGTCATACCATTTAGCGTTATAGATGGTAATCTATTCACAAGATCTGTGGTTGTGCTCTGAGCCTCAGCCCAAAGATAATTTGGAAAATTCTTTTCCTTTAGCATTGTCGTAGCAAACTCAACTAAAGTTATATTTCTCCTTTCTATGACCCCATTTTGCTAAGGTGTGTACCTGCAAGTTATTTCTCCCTTAATATCTGCATTCCTAATTTTGATTTGAACCTTGTTGATTGTGCCAACAATCATAAGCTAAATGATTGATCAATCCACAAATCCAACATGTATTCTTGTTGTTACTCTAATTACCTCTATCTCTTCCGTTTCCTCTACGTATACCTCTACCATTACCTCTTTCTTTTATAACATTAGCCATAGAAGTTGATTCTTCTTCATCCTGTGCTTTACCTTTGTCTCCTTTCTTATTATTCTTTGCATACATAGCAAATCTATGTCCATTTTCTCCATTTGACTTCAAGTCTTGCTCAAATGTTAGCATTAGTCCAAGAAATTGTTTTAGAGATCATTAGTCCAAGTGATTGATTCAGATCTAATACAAAGCTTTAAATAAAGTTCAATTGAAAGTACAAAAGGTTTCCACCTTTCATCTCCTCTCAACCTTGCAAGTAATTGTGCAACCAACCTATGATCTTCAATGTCCTCATCTATAGATCTAGGACTATATGCTAAGTCCTTCATCTTAGTAACATAGTCACTAATGCTTTGACTTTGCTTTTTCTTAAATGTTGTAAACTCTTACCACAAGCTAGGCTTCCTAGTTTTAGTGATGTTTTGGAAGTGATCTTTTAATGCATTCCATATATCTTCATCTATTTCCAAACCTCTGATGTGAGATATCAAATGATATGTGATAGTGTTGTATATGTAAGATATTGCTCTTGCATCTTTCTTTTGCCAAAACTCCAAAGCTTCTATCTCTTCTTTCTTTGCTCTAATATCATCTTCAAATGTAAGCTTTTCTTCTTCACCTATCACATTTATCATGAGATACGTACTCATAAGTAAGGCTTCCATTCGCATCACCCAAGTAGGATAGTTATCTCTGTCCAATTTGTCAATAAAGATATGATCTGCCATGGTCTTCTTGCTTCTACTACAACCTTTGAGTCTAAACATAAAAAATGTTACCTTTTGTAGATATTTACCTAAAATCAAGCTGTTCTTCTTACATTTTGTTTTTTCAAATTAAATTATATAAATGTGGTCTATATGCTCCTAAACTAAAACACATTATTCTAGAAGTTCTTGACTAAATTTGAACCCTAATTTTGCACCATATTACATATGTGAATTTGTCCGTTCACATAGGCATGGTTTTCGAACTATCTAACTTCCATAGCTCTTTTCCCTTCTTCTTTCCTAATATGTCTTCATATCTTTATGTCTAATTAGTGAGTGAAGCCCCAATACCATGGGTACTAATTCCTCTTTCACTTGTACTTTGAATTAATTCAAAAATAGTAGAGAGCATAGGCCTTAGGTGAAACTTCCTTAAAGAAAAAATGCAAAAAATATTATCAAAGATCAATTGTTTACTGATAAACACATTCTATCAAAGAGTGTCACCTAAAATTAAGCTGTTGGAAAATGTGGGCTAAAGGAATACTCAATGTGAATGAGTTTTTGTTACACTGATCTTGATTCATGTGCACATAGAGGATATGGGTGTTGAAAACACACAAAAGAATAGATACAGTAGGAGACAAGAAAAAACACAAGATTGGATGCAATCTCCCCCCACATACTCTATTTTGACAATCCACAAACTGCATGTATTTATGGGATTTTTCATTAGGTCAAGAATACAATGAGGCAACTTGGAAAAGCATGCGTGAAAGTAAAAGTTGCTCTCTTTTGTGGAGAGCCTATGCTTTTATTAATAGAAATCATGCTACAATGACCCTTATCCTAAACACTACTTTTAATAACTATTTCTAAAAATAGAATCCTCTATGTAGGTTTATTTACAAACTATATAAAATATAGTTTGTCCGAACATACTCAAAACATCCATGCTCTTTCACACTCTCACGAATCTTTAGCTGCTATATCGAAAACACTAAAACACAATAATAAATTAATAAATCTCTCTCCACTAATTCCTTGTTCAAACGTTCCATAAAACATTTTTTTATTTTAAATTCAATCCTAGATTAATTCGATGATTGAACTACGAGAAAGAAGATAAAAAATCTTGATCGATGGAAAATGGTGTGATGCTATGAATCTAAACTTTTGAATGTCAAACATTAAAAACATATAGATCCTATAAATATAAACTTTGCTATGTGAACGATAAAGGTGATTGTTATGATACTTGTCATGTTCTTTCATATTTAAAAGCTATAGAAAGAGTACGCACAAAACATACACTCATATATATATACATACATGTAAACATATGTATATCTATAGCCTTAATCCTAGTATTATTAAGCCTTTAGTTTGATTAGTGATTGACTGAACCATGTAGGTAGTTCATTGTGATTGTTCATATTTCTTCCATCATTAATGTTATCTATGGCACTAACACCCACTTTGTGTGGAAATGCATTTAACTAAGTGGAATTAGATGGATGAAAGATTAATGGCCCTTTTGGAGGCGATTTGCAATTGAAGCCGTCTTGCAAACTTGTGAAATAAATACCCTTTGGAGAGCTACTAGACTCAAAATTAACAAGGGCTTTGGGTATTAGGCCACACCTGCATAGAGGGAACGCTTGTGCTAATACCAACATACTTGGAAAGGGGTTGGACGAGGATTCCTATTTCCAAGCATGTACTTGGCTCAAGCACCAATTTGTAGTTGATGCTGAGTTTGAGGAAGTACATTCCACATATATGCTTCATAGTAAATTCTTGTCATAGGTTCATGAGAAACCCACCCCACATTTGTGACATGAGAAGAGCACAAGAAAGACCTTAGAGGTAGCCCCCTCCATTTTGGTCATCACCCATAGAGCACAACATTCAACCCCAATATGAAGAATTTACATTCTCTCCAACGGAGCTATTGGTGCGTAATTAGTCTTTTTCCTTAAGTTCTTGTTTAGGAGAGATAATTAGCTCTCACTAGAAAGTCAATAAAAGGAGGACGTTGTCGTCGTGTTTCCACTCCTTTATTTTTGAGATCGGCTTTGAATGGAAATTTGAAAGAGTTCCGGCAAGCTCTCCAATTTTCATTGTAAATTTCTATGCTCCTTGGTTCTTTTACAGTAATCATTTGAGCCCATCATGGAAAAAGGCAACAACAATAATGGTTGAAAGATAAGACCTAGAAATAGATGGGTGGATTTTATCGGGGATGATAGATCGATGGATTTCTCTATTTTTGAAGACGCTATTCTTTATCCATTATATATTAGCCATCAATAATAGTGAAGGGAATCACTCCTTTGTGCGTACCCTTTTGAAGAAAAGCGAGGAAGGAGGAGCCGCATGGAAGAAACGGAGAGTAATTCTATTTTTGTGAAGGAAGGCTTTCTAGAAGAGGTTCAATAGATCAGTCTTATTCGTGGGTGCTTTTCTTGGGCGGGATATACATATTGATTGCTAAGGATCATTGATAAGGGGGGGAACTCTCATTCCTCCTTCGAGGAGGCCAACCACTGAAGTGCAAAGGGAAGAGTGCCACCGGCATAATGAGCAGAGGCCAACTTCCTCAAAGAAAACTGGATCTGCGCAATACAAAATGATGGTACAATCATGGGTGGCAATAGTAAAACTTTGTATTCGCTTCAGCGCTTGAGCTTCTTTGGGATGTTCTTATATTGAAGATGGGGAAAAAGTTCTCATTGGGCGAGAAGGTTTTACCTTCTATGGTAGGAAGGATAGATTTTTTCCTCATTTCTGCCTTTTAGACAGTCAAGATGAAGGATGATATGGAGGTCGGCAGAATTTTGGGGAGAACTCATATAGAGATGATGTACGAACATAGAGTTATGTCTTGCATGGTGAAGGAAGATCCGAGAACATGCTGAGAAGATTATACGATTTCAAAGTTATGAAATATTTATCTTGAGAAGCAGCTTTTTGGAAAGGGATCCATTGACACGTCAAAGGCAAAAATTGTGGTTCACAGATCTTCAATGAAAAGTTTTGGTAGATTCATTTTTTCCTTATGTATGCGCTTTGAATTAAGAAGAGTTTTGTTCTGTTGTTGATTATTTCATAGTGATGCCATGGATGTTGATGAAGAAATTACAGTTCTACCGTTAGAAGAAGAGGATTATACATACTAATGATGAGCGGTGCATGCGTGAAGAAGTTTGAGAACCAGAGATTAAGGATGGTCAATGTTTTACTATTTAGCAGTATTCCGAATTCGGCCAACTATGACTTACAAGATTTGTTTCATCAATCTCTTTGAGGAGGCCTACATTTTTAGATGATTATGGAAAGCTGTTCAAATATATTATAATGGAGGTTTTCTACATGATTTGGGCGCATATTCCTTTTAACCTTGTTCACAAATGGATTGACTAGGGAGGAACACAGATTCGAGAAAAAGAACGATCAAAATCAGGCATGTTTTCCCTAGCATACAATAAGGATATGAATTTTCTCGACTTGTCATCATCTTTAAGACCATTAAGTACAAATGCAACTCTTATGGCTGCCAATCAATCTCTAATACCTTTGGCTTTAACTATCTAGTCATGTATGGATTGCTTACCTGCTTTCTTCAAGTTGTTGAGCTCATTTCTGAGTTGCACCTTCTTTGCTTTTGTGTTTGTGGTGAACATGTTCTCCAAATATTCTCACATCTCCTTGGTCATCTCCATGGTTTGAATGTGACCTGTCATTGTGTTGCTTACATGTTGAGATATCATAAACATAAGTCTTCTATTTCTTACCTCGCATTCTCTAATTGCTCTCCTTTCTTGGTCGCTAGGGCTAGTTGGATCCATAGCAATTGGCTTGATATCTCCTCCATTGATTATGCCTCCTAGCTTATGATGAAGTTTGTCATCCTAAACTTCCAAGGTTGGAAGTTGTCTTTATCTTACTTCTCAATCTGGTTAC
>MU260176.1:175000-192500 GCA_020310875.1 Ceratopteris richardii | reverse complement strand
AACTTGAGGATACAAGGAACATTGCACTTTATGGTTACAAAGATCAAACATTATCAGAGCTTGAAATTTGGCATAAGAGATTAGGGCATGTTGGTGAAAGAACCTTTAAATAGATATGTAAAGATCAATGTGTGCTTGGGATACCTAATGTATCCAAGCAACACGTGATCTATAAATGTGGTGCTTGTTAGTTTGGAAAAATCTCACAGGTTACCCTTCTCAAGGAAAGGCTACATGCATGAGGACTACCTAGATCTTGCTCATACAGATGTATGGGGACCAAGTAAAGATCCCTCAATCTTTGAATCAAGGTATTATGTATCTTTCATTGATGATTACAGTAGGTCGACTGTATTATACAACAAAGATGAAGTATTCAGTTGTTTTAAAAAATATCTTGCAGTTGTTGAGAACCAAATAGGGAGAAACCTAAAGAGACTAAGGTTAGATGGTGGAGATGAGTACTTCTCAAATGAGTTTGATGCATTCTTGCAGGACAGAGGAATCAAGAGAGAAATTACAACAAGGTATACCCCTAAGCAAAATGGGGTGGCAGAGAGGAGAAATAGATTAATTGTTGAAATAGCTAGGTCAATGTTAAATGAGAAAAAATTACCTAACTACTTATGGGTAGAGAGTGTATCTATTGCCACTTACCTTAAAAACAGGTTGTCATCCAAATCACTTCATGGGATGACCCCATATGAACCATGGCATGGTAGAAGACCTTCACTTGATCATTGCAGAATCTTTGGATGTGTTGCTTATGTGCATATCCCTTCTCAAATAAGAGGTAAATTAGATCCTAAGGCAAAGAAGTGCATCTTCATAGGGTATGACTTAAATCAGAAAGGATACAAGTTCTACAATCCTTCAAACAAAGGATTCATGGTTAGTAGGGATGTTGTCTTTGATGAGAATGAGTCTTGGTTTGATAGTGAATGCAGGAAAGTAAAACTACCTTATGACTTGGAAGAAGAGTTTCGAAGCCTCACTAAGGAGGAGCCTACTCAGAATGGAGACATCAACTCAAATGATGAGGACATCATCAACCTAGAAGAATTCAAGGCATGGAAGTCCAAAGGTAAATTCAAGATGAAGAAGTTGGAGGATATACCTGAATCATCCAACCAAACAATCAGAAGATCACATAGGGAGAGCAAGAAGCCAATGAGATATGGGTATGACACTTCCTTAGTTACTAAGCACTTTGTTTATCTTGCAAAAGACTTTTCATTTGAAGAGCCATCATCATATGAAGAGGCAAAGACCAAGGCAGAATGGAAGGAAGCTATGGATGAGGAGATTGAAGTACTCAAGGAAAGTGATACATGGGAACTAGTACCAAAGAAGAAGTCTATGAAGGTAATTGGTTCTAGATGGATCTATAAGATCAAAAGAAATTCTGATGGATGAATAAGCAGGTACAAAGCTAGATTTGTGGCTAAGGGATTTGCACAAACCCAAGGAGTTGATTATGAAGAAACATTCTCACCTGTGGTCAAAATGCCAACCATCAGTGTATTGGTAAGTGTGGCTGCATCAAAGAGTTGGAACATGTATCAATTGGATGTAAAAACATGCATTTCGAAATGGATGGATTTTAGAGGAGGTGTACATGTCTCAACCTCCTGGCTATGAGGATCCAAGAAAGGTAACATATGTGTGTAAATTGAACAAAGGTCTTTATGGATTAAAGTAGGCACCTAGGGCATGGAACCATAAGTTGACTACATATCTTCAGGATCAAGGTTTTATCATGAGTAAAGTAGATACTTCTCTGTTCATCAAGACAAGTAACTCAGAGGTAATATACCTATGTGTATATGATGATATCATACTCATAGGTAATGATGCTAATGGCAACAAGAAGATCAAGAATCAGATGATGCACAAGTTCAAAATTAGTGACCTTGGATCACTAAAACATTTTCTTGGACTTGAGTTAGTCCATACTAACTCTAGAATTTATATTACTGAGAGAAAGTATATACGGGACATGTTGAAGAAATTTCATTTGCATGATACCAAAGTGGCAAGTACTCCAATGGAGGTAAACCTAAAATTAATTTCTCATGAAGGTGATGTGCTTGAGAACATTGTAGGTTACAAAGCATAGTGGGAAGCTTGAACTATGCTACATTAACAAGGATTAATATTGCTTATGGAGTAAGTGTTTAAAGTTAGTTCATGCACAAATCTAGGGCAGCTCATTTGGAAGCTACCAAAACGATTTTGAAGTACCTTAAGGGTTGAGGGTTATATTTTCCTTAAACATCAAACTTGGACATCAAGATATATTCAGATGCAGATTGGGCAGGTTGCAAAGACGATAGAAGGAGTACCTCAGGATACCTATCTTTTGCAGGTGATAAACCTATATCATGGTCTTCAAAAAAGCAACCTATTGTTGCTTTATCTTGTACAGAGGCAGAGTATAGATGATTGGCCAGTCCTACTCAAGAGGCCATATGGATCAGATTGTTGTATACAGATTTGGGCTTGCATACTACATCTCCAATGATTTTTGGAGATAATAAAAGCTCACTACATCTTGCAGAAAATCCTATTTATCATGCTAGGACTAAGCATATAGAGGTCCATTATCATTATGTGAGAGAGAAGCTATTGAGCAAGGAAAGTTAAATGGCTTATGTATCAACTGATATGCAATGTGCAGATTTATTGACTAAAGCATTAGATGGTACAAAACTTTGCACGTTTAAGTCAATCATTGGATTGGAGGACATTCACGAAGATTAAAGAAGAACACCAAGCCAAAATATGTTGCTTGAGGGGGAGCTGTTGGTGCAAAGTTCAAGCCTACACATTTTTCTAGAAGTTCATCAATAATTGATGCTCCATGGAAACCATTGCTAGGAAAATCTTTTATCTTTACCATTTGTAAAAGTCACTTTGACTTGGAAGAATCATTGTAACCACCACTAAAGTCATGGAGTTTATTAGTTGAATAGTCACTACTTCAATTGAGGGAATATCTCCTAGATTGGAGTATTAATTTTTAGTGAGAACTAATGGAGGATTCAGATTCAAATTCAAATTCAAATTTAAACATCACATCTATAAAAGATGGCTGGAAAACTCACAGGCTAGATCACCTCAATTCCGAGCCATTACTAATTGGAATTGTAAGAGAGTGAGGCTCACATTATAGCCTACACTAATCACCATCATTAGGCATTGATTATCAATCCTATGATCTTGTATAATATTGTTCTTTAATACAATAGATCTACATTACTCATCTATGGTCTCTTTGTTATAGTCATTCATAATAGTCAACTTGTAATGCTCATATCTCAGTCATTCCTTTATGACTTTAAATGATCTATAGATTGTTCGAATCAGCTCTACGTTTTCTAGATGCTCACAAATTTGGAAGACAATCTATTCAGCCAATTTGGAGAAAAGCACGTCGATGCACTCACTAGTCAAAAATCGAGGGTAATGATTAAATTGCTAAGTTGATTGCTCTGTGTATAGTGCATCATTTTAAGTGATTCCACTTGGAATCATTAGTTTACTAAGCTAATTAGATACATCTAAAAGGACTTTTTCTAATTCCTATTGTACTGGAAGCACTGAGCATAACAAGCAGTAGGTGTGTGAAGAAGAATAGAAGGTTTTCATTAATCCCTCAAGTTCAAAGTATTCTGTTTTGGTTCAATCATTTCTCACATCATTTCTAGAGTACATAGACACTTATTTGATGTCCTTGGAAAGCTAAGAGGGCCTACAACTCAACTTTGGAGCATCAAGGGGCTGGGACAAAGCAAGATTTCGCAGTACTTACTCATTTCTTGGAGTGTCCATCCATCTTTCCCAACACTATCTATCTATGTATCTATATATATATATATATATATATATATATATATATATATATATATATATATATATATATATATATATATATATATATATATATATATATATATATATATATATATATATATATATATATATATATATATATATATATGTGTGTGTGTGTGTGTGTGTGTGTGTATGTTTGTGAGTGAGTTTATCAATCAATCTATCTATCTATCTACCTATCTATCTATCTTTCTATAAATTCAAATCATTCCTAAAGTGTATGATCACTTTTAGGTGAGGGAAAATGCAAATTAAGACTCAAATATGAGAATAAATAGACATGCTCTTAGTCATGGGCTAGTTGGAGCCATTATGAGAGGCATTGAAATACTTCGATGAGCATACCTTGAGCTAATCTCATGTATTCATAGATGTTGGAATGGTTGTTGCAGAGGACTCTACACCAAAATCAAAGTCTACTACCTAGTGTATGTTGGGAAAGATGGATGGAGACTCAAAGAAATGAGTAGGTACTGCCAATCCCTGATTTGTACCATCCCCTTCTTGCTTTAGAGTTGCGTTGTAGGCCCTCTTAGATTTTCGATGACACTATACAAGTGTCTATGTACTTTGGAAATGATGTGAGAAACGATTGAACCAAAAGAGACTACTTCCAAGTTGAAGGATCAATGAAAACCTTCTATTTTTGTTCACATACCTAATGCTTGTTATGCTCAGTGCTTCTAGTAAAGTAGAAATTAGAAAAAATCCTTTTGGAGATATTAAATTAGCTAAATGAACTAATGGTTCCAAGTGGAATCACTTAAAATGATGCACTATACACAAAGCAATCAATTTAGCAATCAAATCATTACCCCCGATTTTTTAGCTTCTCTCTAGAGTTTGATCAGTAGGCACTTCGATGCACTTTTCTGCAACTAGGCTCAATGGATTATCTTCAAAATTTGTGAGCATGTAGAGGTTTTGGAGCAGATTCCAATATGCTATAGAACAATGAAAATGGTGAAGAAATGATTGAGATATGAGTAGTACAAAATGATTGTTTTGAGTAGCTATGATAGAGAGACCATAGATGAAAAGTATTGATCTATTGTATTAGAACACAATGTTATACAAGATCATTGGCATGATAATCAATGCCTAATTATAATGAGTAGTGTTGGCTATAATGTAAGCCTCACTCTCTTACAATGTAGTCAAGGAGAACTCGAAAATGGAGACTTCATACCCATGAGTTTTTTAGTCATCTTTTATAGATGATACATTTGAAATTTGAATTTGAATTCTTCATTGGCTTGCTCTAAAAGTTGTCCTCCTGGAGATATTCTCTCAAGTAGAGTCTTGACTTTTCCAACTAACAAATCCCATGAGTTTAGAGGTGGTTACAATTATTCTTTAAGTCAGAATGACTTTTACAAATGGTAAAAGATAAAGACTTCCTAGCAATGGTTTCCATGGAGCTTCAACAAACTCTAGCCAAATGTGTAGGCTTGGTATTTGCACCAACAGCTCCCCCTCAAACGGAACTTTGGCTTGGTCTTCTTCAATCTTCTTCAATGTCCTGCAATCCAATCATAGACTTAAACCTGCAAATTTTCGTACCATCTAATGCTTTGGTCAATAAGTCTGCACATTGCATGTTAGTTGATACATATGCCAACTGAATTTCCTTGCTCAATAACTTCTCTCTCACATAATGATATTGGACCTCTATATGCTTGGTCCTAGCATGACAAATAGGATTTGCTGCAAGATGTAGTGAGTTTGTATTATCTCCAAAAATCATTGGAGATGTAGTATACAAACCCAAATCTGTATATAACAATCTGATCCATATGGCCTCTTGAGTAGCATTAGCCAATCCTCTATACTCTGCCTCTGTAGAAGATAAAGCAACAGTACATTGCTTCTTTGAAGACCATGATATATGCTTATCACCTACAAAAGATAGGTATCTTAAGGTACTCCTTCTATCATCTTTCCAACCTCCCCAATTTGCATGTGAATATATCTTGATGTCCAAGTCTCAGGTATAAAGAAAATACCCTCCTTGATTTTGAGTGCCGTTAAGGTACTTCAAAATCCTCTTGGCAACTTCCAAATGAGGTGCCCTAGGTTTGTGGATAAATTGACTTAAAACACTTACTCCATAAGCAATATCAATCCTTGTCAATGTAGCATAGTTCAAGCTTCCCACTATGCTTTGGTAACCTGCAATATTATCAAGCACATCACCTTCATGAGAACTTAGCTTTTAATTTACCTCCATTGGAGTAGTTGCAACTTTGGCATCCTGCAAATGAAACTTCTTTAACATGTCCTGTATAAACTTTCTCTGAGTAATAAAGATTCTAGAGGTAGTATAGACTAACTCAAGTCCAAGAAAATATTTTAGTGACCCAAGGTCACTAGTTTTGAACTCCTGCATCATCTGATTCTTAATCTGCTTGATACCATTACCATCGTTACCTCTGGGTATGATATCATCAATATATAAACATAGGTATACTCCTCTTGACAAATAGAGAAGTATCTGCTTTACTCATGATGAGTCCTTGATCTTGAAGGTATGTAGTCAACTTATGGTGCCATGCCCTAGGTGCTTGCTTCAATCCATAGAGAGCTTTTGTTCAATTTACATACATATGTTACCTTTCTTAGATCCTCATAGCTAGGAGGTTGAGACATGTACACCTCCTCTGAAATCTAGCCATTTAGAAATGCTTTTCTTACATCCAATTGATACATATTCTAATTCTTTGATGCAGCCACACTTAGCAATACCTTGATGGTTGGCAGTATTGGGTGCAATCTCCTCCCATGCAATCAGTTTTCAGTCCATAGAGTGCATGTATTTATAGGAATTTTTTACTATGTCCAAAAGAGTGGTTACATGAGAGCCGCTTCAAAAAGCATGCGTGAAACTAAAAGTTGGTGACTTTCGTAGAAAGCCTTTCTTTTAATATAAAAAATTGCAGTCTACAATGACCCTTATTCTAACCACTATTTTTCTAACTATTTCTAACAATAGAACCTTCTACCCGGATTTATTTACAAACTAATTTATAAATCGGATTTATTGATGTCCACCCTAAAGTCTTTATAAATCGGATTTATTGATGTCCGCCCTTCATGCTTTCACGCCCTCACGAACCTTCAGCTGCTATATCCAAAACACCAAAACACATTAATACATTAATAAATTAACACTCCAACAATGCATTGTTCAACATATTCCATAATGTATAACATGCCCCTGAGTTGAAAAAGCAACTCACCTCAGTTGATAAATAAAATAAACATGGATGGCAAGTCACATGTTTCATCACTAAATGAAAATAAGCATGTTCCATGTTCAGAAAAGCATGCATGGAAACGTTCATGGAGGAATTACATTAATGTTTTTGTGCTAATTCTATTTTATGTATCCATTGACATTCTTGAATAGAGTGATTTTTGTACTTAACCAAATATGGATGGTATTGAGTACATGTGCATGTACTAGTGACATCATGATCAATTATTTTCTCAGGAACCAAGATTTTAGATTGTTCTTCAATCAAAGGAGGGTCATCAAGAAGTGGAGTGAATGGTAAAGTGCCTTTAAATGGTTTAAGTAAAATAATATGAAAACAGTTATATATATTCCAATGAGATGGTATATCAAAATATTTTTGAGACGTCTTTTAATGATACACAACCATACAAGATCATTTTCCTTGAATTCCTTGGCTAATTGTTTTGTATTGATATTATGTGTGTATTGCTCTTGACTTTTCCTAATGTGCTCGTGAACATCGTGAAGTATAGAAATGTGATCTTGAGCAATAGAATCAGCCATCGGAATGTTGGTTTGGATGAGTGACATGGGAGTGGGAAGCTTTTTACCATAAACAATTTCAAAAGGTGCAGGACCAGTAGTGGTGTGTGTGGTGTTATTGTAAGAAAATTGAAGCAATGACAACTTTTCATCCAATTAATTGGACTATCTAATGAATAACGATGTAATAAATCAAGAATAGTACTATTTGTAGCCTCACTTTGTCCATTACTTTTGGGATGAAATGTAGAGCTAAAATCTACTTTAGAACCAAAATGTTGAAATAATGTTGGTTCTAAAATCTACTTTAGAACCAAAAATTATTACAAAGTCTAACATCACAATCAGATAACATTAGTTTAGGAAACCCATGATGTGGGAAAATGCATTTAATGAATAATTTTGCAGCCTGAGGTGCAGACAAAGTTTTCCTACATGGAATGAAATAAGCATATTTACTAAACCTATCAACTATTGTCCAAATTATATCATTATGTGATGAAGTGATGGGAAGACATGTGATAAAATCCATAGAAATCTATTCCCATGGTTCGTTCGGAATGGGAAGTGGCATTAATAATCCAAATGGTTTACCATGATGACGTTTTACATGCTGACATACAATGCATTGAGAAACATAATGTGCAATATCTTTTTCCATGTGTGGCCAAAAGAAGAAATCTTTGCAGGGAGAAATGGTGCTTTGTATGCCTCTATGACCCATGTAAGATGGTTCATGCATTTCTTTGATGACAAAATCTTTAGAAGCTTGGGTTATGCATAATCTATGTTGAAAATAAAGAAAACCATTATGAAATGTATAATGTTCATTAGATAAAGATGTACCATTGTTGAAGTCATGCCATGCACGTGAAAAATAAAAATCAGATGCATAAGTGGAAACCATTTCTTGAAAAGAATGTATTTGTATAGCAGAAATATTATGCAAAACAACAGAATGTGAAGGAAATTGACTAAGAACATCAGCTACAACATTAGCTTTACCATGCTCATATTGGATCATGGGTTGGAAATTTTGAATGAATGATGCCCATTTAAGATGGCGATAAGCGATTAAAAGCTGATTTAATAAATGCTTAATAGCCTGTTGATCGGTTTTTATTAAGACCTCAGAGCCCATAAGATAGTGTTTCCAAATTCGCAAAGCATGCACAACTGCTAACAATTATTTATCATATGTACTATGATTCGTTTTTGAGGGTGTAAGCTTCCTACTCTCAAATTCAATGGGATGATCATTTTGCAATAAAACTGCACCTATCCCTGAGCCACTAGCATCAGTAACAACATGAAAGGGTTGTTAAAAATCAGGTAATCGTAAGACAAGTGCATGTGAAAGTGCATGTTTGAGTTTTTCAAAGGATTGTTGTTGGGTAAGTCCCCATGCAAATTTTATTTTCTTTTTCAATAACAAGGTAAGGAGCAATGCTAAATAAGAAAAATTGCGAACAAACTTAATATAGAAACTAGCCAACCCAAGAAAAGAACAAACATCATTGACTAATTGTGGTGTAGGCCATTCTACTATAACTTTAATTTTGTTTGGATCCACATGCACACCTTCACTTGAAATAATATGTCCTAGATATTCTAACTTACGTTGAAAGAAGTAACTCTTTTTAGGATTAGCGTAAAGAGTGTGTTCTCATAGTAAATGAAAAATTGTTTTAAGATGCATCTCATGCTCACTATCATTCTTACTGTAAACAAGTATATTGTCAAAAAATACAAGAACAAAACCTTGGTAATCATTAAAAATGTTATTCATCATTCGTGCAAATATAGCAGGTGCATAAGTAAGTCCAAAGGGCATTACCATAAATTCATAATGGCCTGTTTAAGTTCTAAAGGCAGTCTTAAAAATATCACTTTGCGTCATACGAATCTGATGGTATCCTGATTTTAGATCAATTTTACTAAAGATATGAGCTCCTCGTAATTTATCTAAAATCATCGATTCGAGGAATAGGGTATCTATTCTTTATTGTGATCTTGTTAAGGGCTCTATAATCAATTTACATTCGATAAGTTTTATTCTTCTTCTCTACTAAGTGAACTGGTGCTCCAAATGGGGAAGAACTAGGCCTTATAAGTCCTTTCTGTAGTAGGTCTTTTACTTGGTTTTCTATTTCCTTTTGGTGTAGTGGGCCATGTCTATAAGGTGCTTCATGACAAGGAGAACTACTAGGGACTAAATCTATGCTATGGACAAAGGATCCTCGAGAGGGTGGTAGTTCAGAGGGATACTCACACATAAAGCAATCCTTATAATTATTCATGAAAGGTTTATGTGCATCAGGAAGTGTATGCATATAATCATTGATTACATTTACAAAAACAATGCATGAGTGGAATCCTTTCCTAAATGCACATTCTACATGAGTATGACTAATCAATGGAAATGGCTGGAAATCATGCCGTGCAGACAAAGTAATGATTTGAACTTTAAATTCAAAGTTAAAAGTATGCGTATGGTAGTCAATCCCTGGGTTATAATGATGAAGAAAAGGCATACCTAGTATAATATCATAAGATTCCAAAGGTGCAATTAAAAATGTTCGTGAATCAAGATATGGGCCTATGCTAATCGTAACATCTTGTACTTCTTGTGTTACATTATAATGATTACGTTGAAATGCAGCTTTTACTTTATACAAAGAAGGAAACATTTTTAATTTAAGTTCTTGTACTAAACTACATTACATGATGGTGATGAAGTATTAGTGAATTATGGATGGTGTAGACCTCCAAGTGCACCTTTTAGCTAGAGAGAATGAAAATTCTCTATCCATATTAATAACTTATATATTTAATTTTATGTTTAAAGTTTACTTTTTATTCATTTATTGAATACTAATGAATTGTATTCATGTGTGTAGATTCCAACGTATGATGTTGATGATATTCCTCCACACCATTCACAATTACCAGTAAGACCTCATTTATCAGAAGCTTCTATGAGGAGGCTACACAAAAGTTATCCTATGGAATATGCAAGGTTGAAAGATCTATATTCAAAAGAAGATAAAGTACAAGATTTGTGCGACAATGATGAAGATGATGACACAGGCGATTTTATTGAGGATTGGTATCAAAATGACAGTGAGAGCATTGATATTTCTAAAAATGAGAAATATCTTCGAGAGGAATGTCTAAAGCATGTATATGAAGGAAGTTGTTTGACACGACTAAGTGCGAGCTTACTTATTCTCAATCTTAAAAATCATTTTGGATGAAGTAATGTATTTGTTTTGACACTATTAAGGTATAATTTTCAATTTTCTATCTATCTATATATACATATATATATATATATATATATATATATATATATATATATATATATATATATATATATATATATATATATATATATATATATATATATATATATATATATATATTTATGCATATATATATATATATATATATATATATATATAAATACATGCATATATAAACATACACACACATATATGGACTCCACAACCTATATCCCATCTGCTTATCATCATATCCAATAAACATATTTTTCTGCTTGGTTTTTATTCTTACTTTAGCTAAGGTAACAACAAGAACTTGCATTGAATGGAAACTTTTTGTCTGCCCATCCTTTAAAACTATTCATGCATCTTTCAAAATATTCGCGATAAATTTGATCCTCCCAATTTACTAATGACTTAATACCTCCATAACTAACTAATACTTTATATTTGTAAACAACTTAGCAAGATAGGTAATAGATTGACTATGAAATGGGAGACAGCCAGATGATTCAATGGTCTAGATATGAAAATCTGCAAACCACAATATACAAAAAAAAAAACAAAATCAAATATACATAGCTACACATGCATATATACATATACATACATACATACACATTCATACCTATATACACACACATACATACATAAATACACATGTATACACATATACATACACATACGCATATATACATAGATATACACCTATAAAACACATATACATACATATATACATATACACATACACATATGTATACGCATACACATGCATATACACATCCACATACACATACACATAAGCATACACATATATAAAATTATATGCATATATATATATATATATATATATATATATATATATATATATATATATATATATATATATATATATATATATATATATATATATATATATATATATGTGTGTATATTTATTTATTTTTTTTAATATATCTTTTTTTTATGAACTTACATGTTATTATCTGAAAAGTTTTTACCAATTCAGAATATTCTTCCTACCTCACATGATGAAATGAAGAAGATAATCAACAATCTTGGTATAGATTATCAATCTATACATGCATGTCCTAACGATTGTATTTTATATAAAGGTGAATATGCAGACTCTTTGACATGTCCTAAATGTCAATCTCATCGATATAAGGATGAAAAAGGTAAAATCCCAAAAAAGGTATTGAGACATTTCCATTGGCTCCACGAGAAAATCAAGAGAAATTCAGATGGATCAATAAAAATGTATAAAGCTATACTTGTGGCTAAGGGTTTTGCATGAACCCAAGGAGTTGATTATAAAGAGACTTTCTCACTTGTGGCCAAAATGTCAACCATCAAGGTATTGGTCCAACTATATATGATGACACACCACTTGACATCTTCTCTCTTAAGTTGTTCAAAGACTTCTACAACTTCTACATTTTTGCTTTTTCAACACTCAAAACCTCCTAACCTCTAATACCATGTAAGAAATAATCAAGAATAGTGATGCAGTGGAATATGATCAATATGTAGAGTAGTGAGAATCAGAACACACTAACAGAAATATACATGAAAAGAGAGATAGGGAACTTAGGTTCTAAAATTGCCAACAGTAATGTTTATACAATTATGATATTGTCCACATGTGTGCTCCTAGTTGAGCTTCAAATGGTGTTTTGACAAACTCTAGATGAAGGGCTTTATAGTGCTCACAGTCAAGATCTTAACACTATAACCTGTTGGAGATAGACGTCTGCGGAAGCACGCGAACAACACAAGGAAGAAGAAGAAGCTTGGAGCAAAAACACACAATACTGAATGTATTACTAGAGAATGTACAAAGATAAGTAGCCCATTAGGGCAATAGGCGTATATACAAGCCGGGGGAAAAAAACCTCCTAAAGATGGAAAAAAGTGCCCGGACGGTCCTAGAGTGTTCACACACATCACTACCTAAATATATCAACAAATCCCCCCTGGGAGTGATGCTTTGAACAAGGATCTGGCACTCATGTATAAGGAAGTGCCAAGCTATGCGGAAATCACTCCACAAAAGGAAGTAAGCCCAAAGCTTTGCGGAAAGCTTCAAACTTCTCCATAGGCAGAGCCTTCGTGAAAAGGTCTGCAATGTTCTCCTGCGTGGGCACATATGCCAAGCTGATCTCCCCAGCAGAGAACCTCTCCCTGACATAGTGATAATGCACCTCAATGTGCTTAGTGCGAGCATGGAACATAGGGTTCCTTGCAACTTCCAATGCGCTCTGACTGTCAGTGAAGATGGTGGTGGCAGAAGACTAGCCAACACCCAAATCAGCCATAAGGCGTCTGAGCCACACACACTCAACAGTCGCTGTGAAAGCTGCCCTATACTCAGCCTCACAACTGGAAGTGGCCACAGTAGGCTGCTTCTTGCTCAACCAAGATATACATGAGCTACCAAGCATGAAGCAAAAACCACTGGTGGATACACGAGTGTCATAGCAACCAGCCCAATCTGAGTCAGAAAAAGCATGCAAATCTGGCGGTAGTGATCCCCCCTTGGGATAAAACAACCCAAGTAGCCGAGTACCACTCAAGTAGCGAAAGATGCACTTAACCGCTTTCCAATGCGTGACTCCTAGGCAATGCATAAACTTGCTCATCTATGAGACAGCAAACTGAATATCTGGCCGAGTAATGCATAAGTAAATCAAGCATCCAACAGCCTGCTGATAGAGAACAGCATCAAATGCATCTCCAGCATCATGAAGACTCAATCGTAAACCTGTCTCTATAGGAGTGGCAATAGGCTTACAGTCTTCAAGGCCAAAACGCTGCAATAATGTGTCAATATATTTCATTTGACACAAAGCCATTCCACCATCAACGTGCATAAACTGAATGCCCAAATAGTGATGCAAATGCCCCAAATCAGACATCTCAAATGAGGCATGCAAATCAGCCTTAAAATCAGCAATATGTGTCTCAATAGGACCAGTGAGCAGCATGTCATCAACATAGACAACAATGATCAGAAGCACATCATTAGCACGTTTAACATATAAGGTGCTTTCAGTTGGACTGTTCTCAAAACCATGTGCAATCAGATAGGCATGTATCTTCTCATACCAAGCAGGTGGTGCTTGCTTTAAACCATATTATGCCTTCTTTAACCTGCAAACCTGGTTTTCATGCCCTTTTTGCACAAAGCCACGGGGCTGAAAAACATACACTTCTTCATGCAAGTCATCATTCAAAAATGTTGTTTTAATGTCCAACTGATGTACATTCCAACCATGATGGGCTGCAAGTGCACAAATGCTCCGAACAGTAGTCATACGGCATGTAGGTGCAAAGGTCTCATCAAAATCAATGCCTCTTTCCTATGCATAACCTTTTGCAACAAGCCTAGCCTTATACCTGTCAACTGTACCATCAGGTGCGCTTCTGCTTGTATACCCACTTAGTGCCAATGGCCTTCTTGCCAGGAGGCAAGTCACATAAAGACCACGTACCATTCTTCATTATAGCATCATATTCAGATTGCATAGCAGCCATCCAATTTTCTGAATTTTGTGCTTCATCAAAAGAAACAGGCTCATTCTCATCATAGAGACTAGATGCAGCCATAGCATAGCAATCTGATGCAAAGGAGGCATTATGAGAACCTGAACGAGTATGATATGACAAAGGTGCATCTAATTTGCTGTCACGCAAAGTCTCCACTAGCCATTTTGGCATAGTTTTTGCCTGCTCAATATCAGCTCTCTCATCAACAAGTGCATCATGTAAATCTGCATCAGAAATGGAATGATCTGCATCACCATATGAAACTTGCAAAGGCTGAGAAGTTGCCTCATTAGGACCAGCACTAGCCTGTCCACCTGTAAAAAGAGGCATCAAAGTATCATACATGTCTTTGGAGCTAACAGATGTCTCCTTAGTACATGAAAGCAATGGTTGAATAGCATCTTCCACAAAGACAACAGCACGACTAACCAGAATGCGTTTATTCTGTAGATGATACAGACGATAGCCTTTACTTTCAGAACTGTACCCAACAAAAATACATTTTACTGCCTTATCATCCAATTTTCTGCGATGTTGTTCAGACACTAATGCATATGCCAAACAACCAAAAACACGCAGATGAGCAACAGATGGCTTGCGGTCATGCGAAGCCTCATATGGAGTGATAGACTGCAACGCTTTAGTGGGACACCTGTTCAGTACATATGCTGCACACATGACAGCCTCAAGCCAGAAACTATGTGGTAAAGCCTGACTTTTGACCATGCACCTCGCCATCTCCATGAGTGACCTGTTCTTTCGTTCAGCAACTCCATTCTGTTGAGGTGTATACGGCACTGTACACTGGTGTTTTATCCCACGTTCAGCCAGAAATGCATTAAAATTTGAAGACATATATTCCCCCCCTCGATCAGAACGGAGGGTGCCCATTTTACATGCTGACAGATTTTGAGCCAAAACCAAAAACTGTTTGAAGCACATGAACACTTCCGACTTTGCTTTGAGTGGATATACCCATGCATGCCTAGAAAATCATCAATGAAAGTCACGAAGTAAAGGTAATTTCCAAAAGAGGGTGTCTGCATAGGACCACAGACATCTCTATGTACAAGCTGCAATTTCTGCGTAGCCCGAACTGAACCATCTTTTGGAAAGGAAGAACGCTGCATTTTTCCCAAAATACACCCTTCACAAACATGTTTTCCAGGTGCCTCAAGTTTGGGCAAAGAGGACACCATTTCTGATTTCTGTAGGCGTAACAAACTAGTAAAATTCAGATGACCAAAGCGTGCATGCCAAAGCTTTGCATCTGACATAGCCTGAGAATCATGAACTGCACATGCCGAATCATTCACAGATTTTTCATAGTCTATGAGCTTATACAGCCCACGACATAAAATGCCAGAAGCAATAATCACATCGCCATTTGAGAGATCATGGACTGTAAACCTGTCATCAACGAATTTCACAACCAAGCCAATCTTGGCTAATGTAGAAACTGATAACAGGTTCTTTTTGATCCCTGGCACAAATAAAGCATCTGACAAAGTGAAAGAACTACCATCAGCAGTAGTCAGAATGATCTTACCAACTCCCATAACAGAGACTGATCTTCCTGCAACAGAACAGAGACTAATTCCTCAAATGAAAAGGCATTCGGATTGCCTTTCATCATCAACCGAAGAGTAGAGGCAAAACTCTAATATGAATCAGGAAGACCATTCAGAACGGTCTGTACAAGTGAGCTATCTGGTATAGCCTCATCAGCAGAAATCAATTGTTCCTTCAGGTCTTTGATTTTTGTAAGAAAATTGTCCATAGAATCACCTTCATTCATGTGCTCACTCTCCAACTGTTTTCGGAGATAAGCAACACGAGCCTCATTCCTAGCCTGGTACAAAGTGGTAAGTGTATCCCAAGCATCCTTTGCTGTTCTGCAAGAGCGAATGTGAGGAATAATGGCACGTTTGACAGACAAAGCTATCAATGCATGTGCCTGGGCATCTCTGCCATCCCAACGAATTTGCTCTGCAGTAGGTGCAACAGAAACAGCAACACGAACAGGAATCTGCGGAATATCATCTTCGACACCATCTTCATCAGCTCCAACACCTGTATTTGCAGTACCTGTCGTTACAGGTGTAACAGGACGTCTTTCAACACCCTGCACAATGTTCCACAATCCTTTTGCAACCATTACATGTCGCATCATATAAGCCCATAAAGGGTAGTTGGTACCATCCAACTTATCCTCAACAGCCACCATACGGAATACATCATTGCTTTCAGCCATGGCCGGTGACTAAAATACCTTGATGCAGAAAATTGACTGTATCTCAAAAAGTTGAACGGAACTGCCCAAACGAGTTCTGCTAGACCTGTAGCAGACTTCGAGACGCTTAAACTGGCGAACAGAAACTGGTATATACCTTTGGCACAAAAGGACGAAATAGCCTGCACAAGCGCTGCAATAGTGCGTTCGGAGGCCGAAATGAGCTCAGATCGCGATTTCGGCACCACAGAGCAAAGATGTTTTGATCTCGGAAACACCCTGAGTATGCTCACCAAATTTCGTGCGAATCTGAGACTGCAAACGGAGGAGTGTCGACGGCGCCCTAGAAGAAGCGACGACCTGCTCTGATACCAATTGTTGGAGATAGACGTCTGCGGAAGCACGCGAACAGCACAAGGAAGAAGAAGAAGCTTGGAGCACAAACACACAATACTGAATGTATTACTAGAGAATGTACAAAGATAAGTAGCCCATTAGGGCAATAGGCGTATATACAAGCCGGGGGAAAAAAACCTCCTAAAGAGGGAAAAAAGTGCCCCGACGGTCCTAGAGTGTTCACACACATCACTACCTAAATATATCAACATAACCAGGGCACCTAATCCTATGATTTAGGCATGATCACCTGGCTCACATGATGCTATGATCTAGGCATAGCTATTGGGATTATCTATAATTTGGAACATATTGAATTACCTTACTACCAGAGGGGGTAAACCATCAGACTGAACCACC
>MU260176.1:150000-167500 GCA_020310875.1 Ceratopteris richardii | reverse complement strand
AGCATGTGTGTTACGGGGAAGATTCTATAAGAGGTTCTCTAACTTCCGCTACGTGTATTGGAGTGTCTTGGAGTGAAATTTCGCCACATTTTGGTATCAGAGCTTTGGTTGCAAAGCACTGGGAGTGGAGCCCTTGGATGCGTAAAGAGATCTTGAAGAAGATGCAGAGATGTCAAAGGAAAGCTTGGAGCTATGAGCCCATGGAGTATCCAACACTCGTGCTATGGAGATGAAGCTTTTGGTATGTAAGAGAATTTTGTTGCTTTATGTTACTTGAAGTAAGAAACTGTCTTGTCCTACTCTCTACTGAAGATGTTTGTTCATTGAGGCATGATATAAGTATGCTAATCACTTTTTTGAAGACTTGTGAGCAGCCAATACAAGAAGAGGAAGATTCAAGCAAAGAATCTTGGATGCACAACTACGAGTTGTATGTGAGCATTGTATGGATGCTTAGGACATTGCACTCAATTGAATGAAGTGCAAGTTTTGATTATGGATATGGCTGAAGGTTTAAGCTTTTATGTAAGCTTGATGGTAGCATTATATGCTTATGCATTGGTATATGCTTTTGTATGCATGCTTATGAAAGTTATGCTCAAGATGTATGATGATTTTTGGACAGCCATGTGTAGGCTGAATATAAGTTGAATTTAGAGTTGATTATTGATGTCTATCATGCTAGAATGTATGCTCATGTGGTCAAGGTGAATATATACACATGTTTGAGAATGTGTGGACGAGTAATAGGCTATTTTATAAAGCCTATACAAGCTGAAATTTTCAGGTTTCTGTAGCCTTATGAATTGGCATAAAGAGAGCTAAATATATGCTCAAATTGTTGTTGATTTGCATACTTGCTTATGTGGTTTTGTTAGCATGATATTGAAGCATGAAAGGTTGCTCATGTTCAGCCATAGATGAGCTGAAAGAATGCATGTTTGGATGCCAAAAAGATTAGTAAGATGCAAGGCTGCTATGTATGAAGTTTGTGGATGTATCTTGTTGTGGATAAAACTCATTGAGATAAATTTCCAAAAGCAAATGTGTATGCTTATGTTATGATAACTAAAAGCATTTGATTTTTGAGTTTAGATACATCAAGTGAATGCAATGCTCCTATTTATATAAGCCAAAGCTAGGTGAACAAAGCTTGGATAAAGGAAGGACGCAAAGCTTGGAGCCAAAGTGAAGGAAGGAGCCCAAGCTCAAAGGTTGCCAAACACATAGTGTGTGAACTTAAAGATTGAACCCAAGGTGAAGGTGGACATGGATGAAGCCTAGGATTGAGCTTCCCAACAAAGGAGGAGTAGAAGACTCTGTTGAGATATCAAGCTCAACATGTGATGATCGAGGATGACACGTACCAGTTTTTCGTTTCTCTGACATGTATAGTGGTCACGCCGGTATATGTCAGAGATACTTCATTGAGCTTTATTAGATTTATCTACCGAGAGTGATGGCACATTTGTTTCTTGCCAGCTCACTCATTTACGGACATTAGGTTTTTCCTTATGTACTCGTCTTTATATATTGCACTGGTTGTATTCTTGTTTTTAGGTCATTCTTGTACATTCCTTTTATGTAATAGAAGAAGAAGATCATTCTTCCTTGCCTCAATCTGTGTGTGTGCTTCTCCTTGAGAGTGAGAGTGTGTGTGTGTGAGCTCTCTTCCTTATCTCCTTCCTCGTGACATGGTATCAAAGCCAGCGTGGATGTAGAGAGCTCGTGGAGAAGGCGACGGTGAAGAATACGTGGCAAGACGTGGAGAAAACACGATTCACAAACGGCCTCCATTTGCTACAAAAATCGTCGTAGAAGACCTCCGTTTCGAGCCTGCAAGGTGGGGCCCATAGAAAAACCAGGTCAGTTTCAGAAACTGTAACTTGCGTTCTGTTCGGCCACACTCATATATACCAGATTGAGAATTTCAAGCGATTCCGTGTACTGTTGATACACGAAAACTGTGTTTTTTTGAGATCGAATTGTCACATCATAGTGCGACAGTGTTCAAGTAGAAGTGCTTGCTTGTAGTGTGTTGCGGTGTTGTGAATTGTTGCAAAAATGGCAAACGCAGATGGAATGAGTCAGCTTATGAGCGATAAGTTGGACAAGAACAACTTCCATGCTTGGAGATTCAGAATGATGAATTTCCTGATGGGAAAAGGCTACTGGAAGTACATCAAAGGAGAGAATGAAAATGCTCCGCAGTTACGAGAAAGCAATTGGATTGCAAAACAGTTAAGAGCATATGAGGAATGGAATCAAGGAGCACGAAAGGTAATGTATTGGCTATCTGTTAGCATACAGGATAGCTTCGTGGTTTAGGAGCTGCATATAAGCAGTTCAGAACTTCTATACAGACCAGGGAAAATATTCCGAATTTTGCTGATTTGGTCTCTATGCTCATAATTGAAGAAAAGAATCTTGGTGAGGATTCAAACTCCCAAGGAAAGCCCAGTTTTGAGCAGGTATTCTACTCTGGCAGAGGAAGAGGCAGAGGTAGAGGTTTGGAAGTGGAAGAGGAAACAGTAACCAAGACCAAGGTCAACAACAGAATCATGCAGGAGGAAGACGACAGTTTCGAGGCAATAGGCGCCAAAGAGGTCGCAGAAATTTCCAAAGAAATGATTCAGGTAATGATAGTAAAGGATGTTGGATTTGTGGTAAACTTGGACACTTTGAATGCGATTGCAGGTTAAAGAATCAAAATAATAGAAGGCAGCAAAACAACTATGCATCCACAAGTGCAAATGATTCTGAGAAGCTGTTTATGGTTCAACATCACATGATGAATACAATGTCTGCTGGTGTTTCAAAATCGAATGATAATATCTGGTATGTTGATTCAGGTGCTTCAAATCACATGACCAGTCATGTAGAATGGTTTAGTAGTTTGCAGAAAATGCTAGTTCCTGGATATGTTGAAACAGGTGATGACACATCGCATCCTATTGAGCATACAAGAAACATAGCATTTTCTATGGAGGACGGAAAGGTAAAACATCTCGCTGATGTGCTGCATGTTCCAAATATAAGGAAGAATCTGGTTTCTATTGGACAAATGGTTGACCAGGGATTATAAGTCAGGTTCAATGCTGATGGAATATATGTAGAAGAGTACAAGTAGGATGGACGATTGGTTGCCAAAGGAAACAAAGTGGGTAGGATGTTCACCTTAAATGTGAAGATTCCTGAAATGAATGCAGCCATGTTTGCGAAAGGTGCAGGAGTTATTGCAGATATAGAGATATGGCACAAACAGATTGGACATGCAAACTTGCAAAGGCTGAAACTGATGCAGTCAAAGGAGATTGTCCATGGACTACCAAATTTCAAAGTTGTAGAAATGCAAAAGGTATGTGCAGCATGTCAATTTGGTAAACAATCAAGAGCATCATTTCCACATGACAATCATGTTATTTAGAATGTACTAGAAGTAGTACATACAGATGTTTGGGGTCCAAAAGACCACATCTATGGGCGGTTGCAAGTTTTATGTTACTTTCATTGATGACCATACATGCAAAGTATGGGTATATTTTATGAAAGAGAAGAGTGAGGTGTTTACTCACTTCCAGAATTTTAAAATTATGGTGGAAAAGCAGACAGGGAAGTACATTCAAACATTAAGATCTGATGGAGGAGGTGAATACATGTCAAATGAGTTCAGCAGTTTTCTAAAAAATCATGGAATTCGGCGTCAGTTTTCATGCAGGTACACACCACAACAGAATGGTGTTGCTGAACGCAAAAATAGACATATTGCAAAAATAGCAAGAGCCTTGATGGCTGAGAAGAATATGCCTCATTGTTATTGGGCAGAAGTTGTGCATACTGTTGTATACATCATGAACAGAACTCCGACTGCTGTTGTACATCAAGTTACACCTGAAGAGAAGTTTACAGGTAAAAAGCCAAACTTATCACATCTTAAAGTTTTTGGTTGTATTGCATATGTACATGTTCTAGATGATTTGAGGACGAAGCTTGATCCGAAAGCAGAAAAATGTGTCTTCATTGGACATTCCCTTGAGCAAAAGAGGTACAAATGTTATAACCCACTCACACGACAGGTGAAGGTGAGCAGAGATGTGGTATTTGATGAAATGTCAAGCTTCTATGCAGATGCCAAAGAAGGACTGAATCTTGAACCAACTGACAAAGAAAATGCTAAAAAATCTAGTGCAGAATCTCAAGTTTTGAGTGGACCAGATGCATCACCAAGCAATAGTTCCAACTCAAATTCATGGAGTGGAAGATTGTGTGGAAATTTCAGTCTAGCAAATTCATCAAATACATCCAAGAAAGGTAAAGAAAAGCTTTCTGCTAGTAGTGAAACAGGTGCAGGTTTTGAAGACGTTGATGGAGATTCAAGCGGTTCAGAAAAGAGTCTTGATAAGGAACTTGGATTGCCCTCTGTGAAGACTCCAGGAGTAAGAAGGGCACATGCAGATGATACAAGAAGAAGTGACCCAGGACCAAGAAGATTTGGGAGGATGCGTAATTCAGTGCAACGATTGACATATGATAGTTACATGGCTCGCCATTGTGCCTACATGACAAAGGTAATACAAGATGCTGAACCTTCTTGTTTTGAAGATGCAATTGGTAATGCAGATTGGGAAAAAGCTATGGATGAGGAGATGGCTGCACTTTATGGAAATGATACATGGGAGAGTTCTCTTACAAAAGCTCTATTCTCTAACAAGCTAACCCCAAAAATGAGCTCTCTAGCTCTTTTTATAGCTTTTTGAATAGTTTTGGCCATGTCCAGACCTAGTGTCCGGCCTAATTAAAAATTAGGTTCCAGGGCTTATTTGAGGGCTCAAACGAAGTCTAAAAATTATGAAAATTGGTAGGATGATACTTCTAATACTCGTCAAGCTCAAGGACTCCATGATTTGAACAAAATGGAGTTACATTGCCGCAAGGAAAGAAATCCATAGGCTGCAAATGGTTTTACAAGGTAAAGCATAATGCTGATGGTAGCATAAGCAGGTATAAAAAGCACGATTGGTAGCTAAAGGTTATGCACAGAAATATGGCATTGATTATGAGGAAACATTCAGCCCTGTAGCTAAAATGTCTACTGTCAGGACACTTGTTGCATTAGCTACAGCAAAAGGATGGACTTTGCATCAGATGGATGTGAAGAATGCTTTCCTACATGGTGAGTTACAGGAAGAAGTATATATGGACCAGCCACAAGGATATGAAGATTCAAAGCATCTAGAATATGTTTGCAGGTTGCAAAAGGCTTTGTATGGGCTGAAGCAGGCTCTCTCTGCATGACATGCAAGGATTGCTGATTACTTAACCAGCATTGGGTTTTCTATGTGTGATGCAGATCACTCACTATATGCAAGGAAGGCTGATGATGGCATCACTATTGTGGCTATTTATGTCGATGATCTGATTGTAGGTGGTGATAATGAAGAAAGCATCAAAGAGGTAAAGAAACTTCTTATGCAGGAATTTGACATGAAAGATCTTGGTGTGCTGCGCTGTCGGGAAGATTTGCATCTTCCAGTTGATAACCAGAAGAAATAAAAGCAACTTAATTGGTGAATTCTAAACCTCTTTTTCACTGTTGATCAATTGTTCTGGATTGAATTAACTACTTTTGAAGTGTTTGCAGGTACAAGAAATGATGAAGAATATGTGTTCATATTAGGGTTACCCTAATTACTCAATTAATGAGTATTTTACATTTATACATGCATGATTCATGGGTTTCCAACCCTAGGGTTTTATAAATTGTTATGATTTTATGTCAGTTGGGTTAATCCAAAGGGTCTTAAAAGATTCCAATGGGTTAATGACAAGATTCAGAAGGGTTATAAGGGTTTCCGAGGGTTTTTAGTGTTCAAAATGAGTGGAAATGAATATTAGCATTAGTTTTAAGGATAAAATGAGTATTATTTAATGAAACTAATCTATAACTTTAACATTAATTAATTACAAATTCAAATCTGATTTAATTATTTACCCTAATAGTGTATGTGAAATTAAAAACTAAGGTTTGAATATATTAAATGCTTAACCTAAGCCTAATTTAAATGCATTATTAAATTAAGAAAATTAGGATAATTCAATTAAAATGAAAAAGAAATGGATAATTAATGAATGGTGTATGTGAGTGTTGTTTAAACTGTGGTGTGGGTTAAGTGTGTAACTAAAGTGGTTAAAGTGAATAGTTTCAAAGTGTGGTAGTTGTGAGTGTAAGTTAAAAGAGTGGTAGAAAAAAAATATGCATTTAAAGTGTAAAAAAGGTGTGTACAAAGAGTGGTGAGTGTGAGGGTAATTAAAAGAGAGGTTGTGTGAGAAAAGTTAATTAAAGTGTGGTGAATGTTAATGGGGAAAAGTGAGGATGAGAGATAAAGTAAGAATCCAAAAGAGTGGTAAGCTCTTGATTTGTGTATGTATTTAAATGTGTGTTGAGCTCAAGTTTCTCCTAATGTTTTGTTTCAGAAACATTGATGAATTCAAGCTATTGAAGTGAAGTAAAGAGAAGCAGCAAGATTGAAGATCCATTTAAATCTTATTTCTCATTTAGTCAACTATCCAATTGACTAGACATTTATTGTTTAGGCCTTCCAGTTGTATTAGATTTATTGATTCGAACCTTTAGCTTATCAATTAATTTATTTAAGCAGTTTTGCATCAATATTATTTCCCATTACTTTCATCAAGAACCATTAGCATATCAATTATTTCATTCAAACAGTTTAGCATCATATTGTTTCATTAGTTTTTCCATTACTTTCCTTGATGTCTTCTAAGTTAGTTCATGAGTCTGAGCACAGTACTATTGAAAATATTGAAAATATTGAAAATGTTCCGCCAACTCTAGACAGACCAGAACCTTCTAGCTTACCTGAAAGTTTAGTACAAGAACCCATTATGGAAGTTTCAATCTCATATCAGGAAGCTGTTGCTATGTACGAGGCTGCCCGTCCTTACGGTCCATAGCTAGTTAAAACTATTTACTTTTGATAAGAAAACTTTAGTTTCAATCATAGAAATAGGTAATTTAAATTATTTTATCATTAGAACCCTTATTTTCATAAGCCTGAGGTTGCTACAGACACCCCGCGTGTGCCGAACGATTTAGGCGGATGACTTGATCCACCATCCGAGCATCTCTCACGACCCGACATTGGTGAACCCGACGTGAACAAACGGCGTTGCAGCTCAGGTATAAATTTTAAATTTTGCATTGCATATACATTCATACGATTTTACATCAGTGCAGCAGCGTCTTCATCCCTGGAAGCTGTGGCATTTACGTGAGCTTGCAATCTTCTTGGTGTCGAGGGCTGGTCTGGTGACCTGAGCGCCTCCACGAAGATTGGCAAGTAGGAGAACCTCCTCGCGCCACCCCTTTCATCAACAATTGAAGCACAAAACGTTTGCACCCATTTTAGCAAACTATGTATTTAGGTTTTGATTCAAATCAATAAATGTATTGAATTTCACAGAAAGCACTGTTTTGAGCCTCATCTTCGAGCAGTTGGTATAATTTCTTTACCCTTACATTCTTGGGTGCAAAATTTTATTTAAGGTTAAATTATTGGTATAGGTTAAAGGCAACTGTTTGTTAATCATAGGTTAAGCGTTAATCATAGCTTTACTTGAAGCATATTGGCATAGTATAAACTTATCAAACTGGACTCTAACGGAATTTCAGAATTAGTAGCTGAACATAAGGAAAGAGTAACAAAAGAAGTTCAGGATATAGTTAGAATTGTTCAAGCTAGATCAAAACAAACTTCAAAAATGGACGAGCTATTTCAAACTATGATGCACGAGACGCAAGGACAAAAGGTAGTTGAAACGTTATTAAAGGATAAAGGGAAATTTACTGGTATGAATGTTACAAATTATTTAGACACGTTTGAGGAATTAGCTAAGTTACACGGTTTACCTGAAACAAAGTGGAAATCCTATCTTGGACGTGTGGCCATAGGTACTGTAAAAGCTATTATGGATATACATGACAATAAGGAATGGGATGAGTTTAGAAAAGAGCTGCATAAAGAATTCTAAGTTTAGTCAACATAGTAGAGAAGGATTTATGAAATGGATTAGTTCACCTAAGCCTCACATTTCGTTAACTCAACTCCATAGTGAATTTATGAAAAGATTCTCTCAATTACCTGAACAGGATAGAGTTGCCCTTACCCCAGATATCATTTTATATTTCCTTAAAATCTTGACTCCAGATATAAGGGTAGAGGTTGAGCGTAGGCTTGAAGAACCGGGAAAGAAATATGGGCTTACAGATGACTGGGGTGTAGTGAAAACTATAGTTGAGGCGGTTGCTCACATGATCCAACGTAAAACACTCCTTTATGAATCGATGTCTCAACCATCTTCCAGTTTTCCTCCGATTCAGGCAACTAGGGATACACATATAGATTCAAAAGCTGAGCCTACAACATCCACATCTAGAGTACCAACCGAGTTACAATTTGAGATTTTGTTTAACAAGTTGGACAATATGATGCATATGCACGAGAATATGTCTAAAGAGGTAGCGGCTTTGCAGAATGTGGTGTATGCTTTAAACCTTCAAGATAAACCTGCAATGCAAGCTCATCCGACTATTTATCCTCAACCAGTAAATGCTCCAAATCCACCATTAGTAGCTCCGAATCATCCATTAGTACCTCCTAATCCACCTTTTATACCTCCTAATCCTCCAGTTGTACCCCAACCAATTCCTCAACCAATTCCTCAAGCATTTAACCAAAGAAATTTCAATGAAAGGAGAAATGCCAATGTGAGGAGATGTATCTGGTGCGATGCCACAGATCATTTGACTTACACATGCGAAGCATTGAAAGATGCGAAAGAGAAAAGACTTGTAATTGATATTGACAAGCGATTGTGCGACTATAGAACACATTTACCCTTAGCTGCCAATTGGGGAAAGGGAGGGATGCAGAAGCTGTATGAAAACCTTTCTGAGTCTTCAAAATCTGCTTCTGCTATTAAACTAGAATATGTTGATAGTGACTCTGATTCCGAACAAACAAGGGAAACGAGGAACTACTCAATTGAAGCTTTGATAAAGGCGAGAGATGATATTATGCAAAAAACTGTGTGGAACTCTCCTGTCGATCAATTCTCGATATATTCGCATATTGCGAATGTTGAAGAGAAAAGAAAGAGGGATGGTGAGCAAGATACAAATGATTCAGGTAGACGAATGACTAGAAGTAAGATGAGAGATGAGCCGAAGCCTAAGAAAGTTCAGTTTGAACAAGGTGAAAGTTCTAAAACAAATGAGGAGCGAAGAAAAGAAATTAGGGAGGGTAAACAACCTGTGTTTAGTGAGCCAATACAAACATCAGACAAAGTAGAGCAAATTCCTAGAACTGAAACAAAACCTAAAGAGAAACCAGAAAAGAAACCAAAACGAGTACCGAAAGCTATTCTTATTTCTGAACTTGAACAAAAAGTTGATTCGAAAGAAATATTGTATGACATCTTATTAAAAAGTGCAGTAACAATGACTTTAGAACAAATCTTCTCAATAGCAAAAATTGAATTTAAGGAAAATTTTATTAAACTAATTAAAAGGAAGAGATTCCCTCTGTCACAAGAGGTAGAGATGCAAGATGTTGTCGATGTAACTCACTTGATTCATGAATCTCTTTCTTTAGACTCAGAGGATGAAGAAGATAATACCTGTAATGTGAACAAAAATTTCTTAGGGCCGATTGTACCAGATGACGAAACAAAAAACTCAGAGAGTGATTTTAGAAAAAGTTTTTGGGCGAGAGGCACACCGGAGATTAAAGTTAACTTAGGAGATCAAAAGAGATCATATTCTGCTTTAGCCCTAATTGACTCTGGGTCTGAAATCAATGTGATTTCGAAAGGATTATATGATAAGTTTAAATGGCCTATTGATAAAAATCACGGCTGGATAATGCGAACCGCGGACAATGGTTGTGGATCACTCCTACGAGCATGTGCCAACATACCTCTAATGATAGGTGGAATCTCTGAGACATTCCACTTTTTCATTCAGGACAACTGCTCTTATGAAATTATCTTAGGTCAACCATTCATATGTGAAGCCAGAATGGAGACTAAAGTAATAGATGACGGCTCAGCATACGCAAGAATTAGATCTAAAGATGATCTACAATCGCTCCAAGTTATGATAGTCAGCCCAAACCATGTACGAAATAGGGAGCAAATTAGGAAGACGTCCATCCGTTCTCATGAAAAGATACGTGAAGATCATATGCCTCTTCGTGAGTTTGGAACTTATTATGATCAAAATTTTGCCTAGATGCCACTGTTGAGCGAGACAACGGTGGTTCTTGGTTTGATGTCTCGCACCCATCTGTAGATACTTTAGATAGTTTTTCTTTATATTTCCCTTCATCATATTTGCAATTCAGTCATTATAAACAAATTCCTAAAAAAATTATAAAACATTATGAAAAATTTTATAAAGAGAAAGGATTCATTTCATCTGATGAACACATTGAAACCGTAACTGAAACTTTATCTTCAAACTCATTGATTGAAGAACTTCAAAATATTTTGCATCAAAAAGAAAATTTTAGATTTGTACTTTTAAATTCTATTGAAGAATATGATTTGATTATTAAATTTGTCATGAGTAATGAAAAGGAAGCAAAAGTAAATACAAAATACAAAACCGTTGATAAAAAAATTAAACCGATTGCCCAATCTTTACCACGAGAGAGTGAAGAGAAGTTTAGGAAAGTTACCAATGATCCTTATTTAAGAGAGCGCACAAATATAGGTCATACCTTCACAGAAGAAACTTTAAAGCTAATCAAGATAGGAAATGAAGAAAATTTTTTGTTACCCGAGGAACGTGAACTATTTCAAAGAGTGATTAGAAAGCATGGAAAGGCATTTTCTTTATATTCCCATGAGATAGGTTGTGCAGACCCAAAAATTGTGCCGCCAATGATCATCTTTACAGTGCCTCACATTCCATGGAATCTTCGACCCATACCTGTTCCTAAAGCCCATTTACCAGAGTTAATGCGACTTCTTAAGGAAAAGATTCACATGCGAATTTTAGAGCCATCGTCTGCACCCTACTCAAATAGGTGGTTTACTGTTCCAAAGAAAAATGGCAAGTTACGGTTCATTCAAGATTTACAACCTGTTAACAAGGTTACTATTAGGAATGTAGGTACTGGGCCCATTGTAGGACAATTCGCTGAAGCCTTCGCTGGTCATGCCATTTACTCAATGGGAGACTTGTATTCTGGCTACGATCAATTTCAGCTTGCTATTGAAAGTAGAGACATTACGACCATGAAAACTCCTTTAGGCTTAGTTCGCATGTGCACTTTGCCGCAAGGAGCTACTAATTCAGTAGCGCATATGATGAACGCCATGAATTCAGTATTACATGACTTCATTCCTAATATAGCCATGCCATTTATTGATGACATTCCTATTAAAGGATGTATTGAGAATGCGAAAGATGAAACTTTAGATTCCTCTGGCTGCAGGAAGTTTGTAGTAGATCATATCTCTGACTGTGAAAGGATTTTCCAGAGATTTGAAGAGGTTGGTCTCACATTCTCCATTGAGAAATCTGTTTTTGGTGTCAATGAGGTACTTATAGTTGGGCATTTATGTGGACATTACGGTCGGAGGCCATATCCACCTAAAGTCGACGCTATAAACAAGATTTCTGAAACCTGTAGTAATATTAGTGAAGGTAAGACGATTCCTTGGTGCTTGTGTGTTTTATGCCATCTGGATCCCACACTATGCGCATGTTGCAAACTATCTTTATGCTTTACTAAGGAAGAATCGAAAGTTTCTTTGGACTGAAGAACACTCAAAAGCTATGAAAAAGTTAAAGAAATTACTTCTTGAAGCTCCTATTTTAAAGCGCGTAGATTATACTGATCAAAAGCCTATCATTTTAACTGTTGATACGAGCCCTATAGGAATAGGATGGGTTATTGGTCAGGACGATGAAGAGGGCAATAGGTATGCTGTGAGATTTGGAGCAAAGATTTTACACGATACGTAAAGAAATTATCCGCAAATTAAACGAGAACTATGGGGTTTAGTCACGGCATTAAAATCCGATAAAGAATATTTTATAGGTGCAAATGTAATAGTTGAGACAGATTGTCTACCTCTGATTGGAATGATTACAAACTGTTCATCACCCGACATTGCCATGCTTAGATGGATTTCATACATCAAGTTTATAAATCCTGTTTTGATACATATTGCAGGTAAATCTAATCCTGTGGCTGATATGCTTTCTCGAGCTAGATTTGATAATGAGGAAGAAACAGAATTAGAAATAAATGCAATCAATTATGATTCTAAAGCATACGCATACGAACAGTTTAATATTGAAGAATACGAAGGAGAGTGGCAGGATATTGGAAAGTATTTAAGTACTTTGGTTAGGGAACCTTCATGGTCTTCAAATAGATTTCGGAATATTAGGAAAAGAGCTTACAACTTTTTTCTGAAAGATGGTTTCATTTGGAGACATGCGAGGGGAAAAATTAGATTGCCACAACGAGTACTAGGTACTAAGGATCTTCAGTTACAAGTCATGAAGAGTATGCATGATACTTTATGGGCAGGACATAAAGGTTTTGTAGCTACGTATGAAAAAATTAGAGAAGGATACTGGTGGCCAGGGATTTATGTTACTGTTAAAGATTATGTGAATTCATGTGACATATGTCAGATTCATTCCTCAGTCAAACATAGGGATCCATTGCATCCTACCTATCCACCATGCATCCATTATAAATGGGTTGTAGACTTAGTTAACATGCCCAAAGGTATCAATAAGATGAGATATATAGTCTTGGCACGTGAAGATCTTACGAATCATGTAGAAGGCCGAGCTTTAAGATCTAAGACAACCTTGAATGTATGCAAATTTCTTCTTGAGGATGTCATTTCACGATTTGGTTATGTAGAAAAGGTAGTGGCGAATAGGGGAGAGTTAGATGCGCAGTAGGCTAGAGAATTCTTTGCTAGGCATGGAATTCGCTTAGCCCTTACTACTGCTTACAACCCTGAAGCTAATGGGAAGATTGAGCGAGGGCATTCTCCTATTATTAAAGCAATTTCCAAAGCTTGTAATGGAGAAATTAAGAATTGGCCAACTTATCTGCCATTTGCGTTGTGGGCCGATAGAATGACCTGCACTAGAACGACGGGGTATATGCCGGCAGAGTTGATGTATTGCCAGAAACCAATATTCCCTGTGCATACGCAAATTCTTACTTGGACTACTTTACCATGGGAAGATAATTTGTCGACAGAAGATTTATTAGCTCTGCGAATCCAGCAACTAGAGCAAGGGAATGAACATTTAGAAGAGGCTATAGTTAAACTAAAAGATTCTCGACTGAAAAACAAGAAGTATTTTGATAAATCACATAGGTTAAGGCCAAAGCCGATTTATGTTAATGATTGGGTTTTACTGTATGATAGTACGTTTGATTCTCAGTATGATGCCCGTAGGAAACTTAAAAGACGTTGGTTTGGACCTTATGTGGTAGTCAAAACCTATGATAATGGAACGTATGCCTTACGCGAATTAGATGGCACGCCTCTTAAAAACTTAATTGCTAGCAAAAGAATTAAATTATTTAAACAAAGAGATGATGAAATGTATGAAGTAATGTTTGATGATGAGATTAATTATGTATGAATGAATTTCTTTAGTGTGGGTTTCTTTTGCAGGAAAACCACGAGAAGATTTGAATATGAAATTTAATAATTTTGCGTGTCTAGCTATTGCTGGTTGAGTTCTAACAGGTCTTTGAAGAACAAAATAAGATGCATAAAGATGAGCAGATTGAAGATGAAGCAGATTGAAGATAAAATTGATTTTTAGGTTGTATTTTTCTTTGTCTTAAAATTTTGTTTTACGTATTTTATTTGCATTCATATAAAACTAATTGATAAAATCTGGAATGAAGAATATTAATTTATAAAGGACTCTATTTAACCATATTAGGAAAATAGACATAATTTACATTTCTACATTTATAGATTAAGTGAGATTTGTTGAAAATAGAAGGATTTGTAGTTCATTTAGATAACGAAAGTAGTTGTATATATGTAGGAGCATATTGTTGCATGATACATGTCTGTGAAAACCTAGATCTTTCTTGTCCATGCAACTAGATCCTTAGCTCGGATTAAGGGGTTAAGCCTTTCCCCTTTAAAACAAAAAAGTAGCGAAAAAAAAAAAAAAGAATATTGACATGGAAGTTATACCTTCTTCCACCCCAAAAAGGTATTTACATTTATTATCGATATGAAGTTTACATCATATTTATATGAAGAGAACTAGTTGTGAAAAAACACATCTAGCGATTAAAATTGGGCATACAAGGCGGCTGTTTGTCCAAGTAGATTTAGTAGATTTCTTTGGCATGCTTGATTGCTCATATGTGAATGCATATATATGACGAAACCTGCATTTGAATGAATGAAAATGAATTCTGTTTTATACTAATCTTTACATAGTTTATAAATGGATAAAATGTAAACTAATGTTTGTTGACTGAAAAGGTTAATAGTTTACCTTTATACTTTAATATGTTCATTGCCAGATGTAATTAAAATAAACTTCATGTGCATGTTGAAAAGATTTAAAATTTGATAAGATTAAATATATTTAAACAAGAATTGATGTTGTTCTATGATTTAATTTCAGGATAATCATTGAAAATGCCGCTTCCCTTAATCTGCAAGTTGGCCCATCAAGGACGATGTGCAGGTTTGGTGGCGGTGGATGTCGGGAAGATTTGCATCTTCCAGTTGATAACCAGAAGAAATAAAAGCAACTTAATTGGTGAATTCTAAACCTCTTTTTCACTATTGATCAGTTGTTCTGGATTGAATTAACTACTTTTGAAGTTTTTGCAGGTACAAGAAATGATGAAGAATATGTGTTCATATTAGGGTTACCCTAATTACTTAATTAATGAGTATTTTACATTTATACATGCATGATTCATGGGTTTCCAACCCTAGGGTTTTATAAATTGTTATGATTTTATGTCAGTTGGGTTAATCCAAAGGGTCTTAAAAGATTCCAATGGGTTAATGACAGGATTCAGAAGGGTTATAAGGGTTTCCGAGGGTTTTTAGTGTTCAAAATGAGTGGAAATGAATATTAGCATTAGTTTTAAGGATAAAATGAGTATTATTTAATGAAACTAATCTATAACTTTAACATTAATTAATTACAAAGTCAAATCTGATTTAATTATTTACCCTAATAGTGTATGTGAAATTAAAAACTAAGGTTTGAATATATTAAATGCTTAACCTAAGCCTAATTTAAATGCATTATTAAATTAAGAAAATTAGGATAATTCAATTAAAATGAAAAAGAAATGGATAATTAATGAATGGTGTATGTGAGTGTTGTTTAAACTGTGGTGTGGGTTAAGTGTGTAACTAAAGTGGTTAAAGTGAATAGTTTCAAAGTGTGGTAGTTGTGAGTGCAAGTTAAAAGAGTGGTAGAAAAAAAATATGCATTTAAAGTGTAAAAAAGGTGTGTACAAAGAGTGGTGAGTGTGAGGGTAATTAAAAGAGAGGTTGTGTGAGAAAAGTTAATTAAAGTGTGGTGAATGTTAATGGGGAAAAGTGAGGATGAGAGATAAAGTAAGAATCCAAAAGAGTGGTAAGCTCTTGATTTGTGTATGTATTTAAATGTGTGTTGAGCTCTAGTTTCTCCTAATGTTTTGTTTCTGAAACATTGATGAATTCAAGCTATTGAAGTGAAGTAAAGAGAAGCAGCAAGATTGAAGATCCATTTAAATCTTATTTCTCATTTAGTCAACTATCCAATTGACTAGACATTTATTGTTTAGGCCTTCCAGTTGTATTAGATTTATTGATTCGAACCTTTAGCTTATCAATTAATTTATTTAAGCAGTTTTGCATCAATATTCTTTCCCCTTACTTTCTTCAAGAACCATTAGCATATCAATTAATTCATTCAAACAGTTTAGCATCATATTGTTTCATTAGTTTTTCCATTACTTTCCTTGATGTCTTCTAAGTTAGTTCATTAGTCTGAGCACAGTACTATTGAAAATATTGAAAATATTGAAAATGTTCCGCCAACTCTAGACAGACCAGAACCTTCTAGCTTACCTGAAAGTTTAGTACAAGAACCCATTATGGAAGTTTCAATCTCATATCAGGAAGCTGTTGCTATGTACGAGGCTGCCCGTCCTTACGGTCCATAGCTAGTTAAATTTATTTACTTTTGATAAGAAAACTTTAGTTTCAATCATAGAAATAGGTAATTTAAATTATTTTATCATTAGAACCCTTATTTTCATAAGCCTGAGGTTGCTATAGACACCCCGCGTGTGCCGAACGATTTAGGCGGATGACTTGATCCACCATCCGAGCATCTCTCACGACCCGACAGCGCTATTTCTTGGGCATTGAGTTTATACATACAGATATAGGTATATGGATGTCGCAAAGGCAATATGCCTTGAATATGCTGCAAAAGTATGGTATGGCTGGTTGTAAGCCAATTTCTATGCCTTTAGATCAGAATTTGAAATTGGATACTACATCAGGTGAAGCATTGGAAAATGCTACTATGTACAGGAAAATTGTGGGAAGTCTTATATATTTTACAATTGCAAGGCCTGATTTAAGCTACACTGTTGGACTTTGAAAGTCAGTTTATGCAGGTTCCCAAGAAGCCACATTTGGATGCTCTGAGGCACACTCTACGTTATGTGAGTGCTACTTTGGATTATGCATTGTTTTATGAAGCTGGTGTAGATTTGCAGGTTCATGGATACACCGATGTAGATTGGGCTGGTAGTACTCCAGATAGAAGATCTACTAGTGGCTTTCTTTTCTCACTTGGAGGTGCAGCTATTACATGGAGCAGTAAGAAGCAACCCACTATTGCTTTGTCCAGTACTGAGGCTGAGTATAGAGGTGCTGCAATGGCAGCATGTGAGGCATCATGGCTGGAGATGTTACTTGCAGATTTAGGTTTGGAAGTGCAAAATCCTATCACTATCTATTGTGATTCTTAGGAGCATACAGTTAGCACGGAACCCTGTTTTCCATGCTAGAACAAAGCATATCGAGGAACATTATCACTTCATCCGAGAGAAGGTATTAGCAGGTGATATTGATCTTGTTTATGTGAGAACAGATGAGCAGGTTGCTGATATTTTCACCAAAGCACTTGGAGCTGAGAAGTTGAAGAAGTTTCGGAAGATGCTTGGATTACAGGATATGGCATTGAGCTTGAGGGGGAGTGTTGAGATATCAAGCTCAACATGTGATGATCAAGGATGACACGTACCAGTTTTTCGTTTCTCTGACATGTATAGTGGTCATGACGGTATATGTCAGAGACACTTCATTGAGCTTTATTAGATTTATCTACTGAGAGTGATGACACATTTGTTTCTTGCCAGCTCACTCATTCGCACAC
>MU260176.1:137500-140000 GCA_020310875.1 Ceratopteris richardii | reverse complement strand
GAAAGGATTACAGGTCAAAAATTGAAGAGACTAAGGTCAGATGGAGGGGGAGAGTATTTTTCAAATGAGTTCAATGATTATTTGTGGAATGCAGGTATAATGAGAGAAGTTACTTGCAGGTACTCTCCTCAACAAAATGGGGTAGCAGAAAGAAGAAATAGGACTCTTGTTGAGTTTGCAAGGTCCATGATGAAAGAGAAGAATTGCCCAAATTATTTGTGGGCTGAGGCTGTTAATACAGCTACATATTTGGTTAATAGATTGCCTTGTAAAGCTTTGCAGGGTATGACACCATATGAAGCTTGGTGGGGTAAGAAACCTACCTTGGATCATTGCAGAATATTTGGATGCTTGGCATATGCATATGTGCCATCTCAATTGAGGCATAAGTTGGAGCCTAAGGCAGAGAAGTATGTATTCATTGGTTATGATGATAAGCAAATGGGATACAGGTTGTGGAGTCCATCCACAAAGCAATTTATTGTATCCAAGGATGTTACATTTGATGAGCAAGGTACTTGGTATGCAGGTAAATATAATGTACATGCAGATGATGAAGAAGTAGTGGAACAAAGGAAAGGTAAAGCAAAGATTCAATTACTTGATGAAAGTGAGAGTAATGAAGTGCAGATTGAAGTTGAAGAGAGGCCAAGGTTTGATCCAGAATGTGATGAACCAGAGACCTCAAGAAGTGCAGAAGTTAGGAGATCATCTAGGCACAAATGGCAACCTACAAGGTATAGCTATGACACTTCATTCTTGACTACTAAAGATTATGCTTATTTGGTAAAAGCAGATGAAGACCCTTCTACATATGAAGAAGCCAAAGGGAAGAAGAATTGGGAAGATGCTATGCAAGAGGAGTATGATGCATTGATAGAGAATCAAACATGGGATTTGGTTCCTAAACCTAATAGTCAGAAGATTATTGGATGTAAGTGGGTTTACAAAACAAAGAGATTTGCAGATGGAAGTGTGTCTAGGTACAAAGCTAGACTTGTTGTGAAAGGGTATGCACAGACATATGGAGTGGACTATGATGAGACCTATAGTCTTGTGGCAAAGATGACAACCATCAGGACACTCATTGCAATTGCTGCTTGTAAAGGTTGGAAGTTGTCTCAATTAGATGTTAAAAATGCTTTCTTGAATGGTTACATTTCAGATGAAGTCTACATGGAGCAACCAGATGGGTTCAAAGATCAAGTGAGTCCAAATTATGTATGTAAGCTCAAGAGAGCTTTGTATGGGTTGAAGCAAGCCCCAAGGGCTTGGAATTATAGGCTTGTAAAATTCTTGAATGATCTTGGATTTCAAGCATCAAAGGCAGATAGTAGCTTGCTAGTCAAAGCAAGTGAAAATGGATTCATTTATGTGTGTATTTATGTTGATGACATAATACTTACAGGAACAGATGATAAGGGGATACAAATGATCAAGAAGCAGATGGAGAAAGAGTTCAAAATCAGTGATTTGGGGAACCTATCATTCTTCTTGGGAATGGAGATCTCTTATACTCAACATGGAGTATATGTGACCCAAGAAAGTTGGTGTGCTTTCACAATTCATGCATTGTCCTAGAAAGGAACATTGGATTGCAGGACAAAGAGTACTTAGGTACATCAAGGGTACACTCAAAGAAGGGTTGTACTATGGGTTTACTTCAGATACAAGAATCAAGATATATAGTGATGCAGATTGGGCAGGCAATGTGGATGATAGAAGATCAACACATGGATACTTGTGCTATGTAGGAGACAAATTGATTTCATGGTGTTCCAAGAAGCAACATACAGTTGCTTTGTCATCTACAGAGGCAGAATATAAAGGTATGGTGGAAGCTGCAAAAGAGGTAATATGGCTAAAGACACTTTTGAAAGCTTTTGATGTGATTCAGAGTACTCCTATTATTTGTGGAGACAATATGAGTTCATTATACTTGGCAGCTAATCCTGTATTTCATGCTAGAACTAAGCATATTGAAATACAGTATCATTTTCTGAGAGAGAAGGTCATTGAGAAGGAGATTGAAGTCATACACACTCCCACAAAAGATCAAGTTGCAGATATGATGACAAAAAGTCTAGATGGACCAAAACTACAAAGATTCAAGGATATGGCAGGAATCAAGAAGATAGAGAAGAACCTCAATTAATGATTGAGGGGGAGCTGTTGGTGCATGACAATCATCAATTGAAGAATTATGGAGGAATGAAGACAAGGAGTCAAGAAGAAAACAAAGTCAGGTGATTGAAGGAAGGACATGTTCAGAAAATCCAAAGATATGTACACATATGTACATTAGCTGACTTATATCTTTGTTTAGTCATACACTTGTATATATTCATCTATAAATATGTTGGAAAATGTCGGGCAAAGTGAGTAGAAGAAGATTAGAGAATAGGGAGAGAGAAATTAGTGTCATTAGACACATGAAGAGTGAGTGAATTGTCTATCCTCACTCAGATGTAAGTTTTCTGAGAAATGAAAGAATTTTGCG
>MU260176.1:110000-120000 GCA_020310875.1 Ceratopteris richardii | reverse complement strand
GCCCAATGGTACTCAGAGGTGTAGGCTAGGTAGTAGCTCTCACACACTCACAAATTTTCTTGGATTAGCCTCGGGAAGAGTGTAACTAAACCCGCGACTTTTACATTGGTTTTTATAGAAGGTTTTTGAATGAATTTGAATTTGAATTCAAATTAAAGCTCCCTTGATTCTCTCCACTAGACTTAGGGAGATATTCCCTCAACTAGATCATCTAACTTTTCCACGACTCTAGTCTAGTAGGTATGATTACAATGTTGATAAAGTCACATGGACTTTTACATGAGATAAAAGTAAGAATCAATAAGACTAGGTTCATATGATTATTGACTCTTGTGAAGGTATCATCCAAGGGTCCACTCTTTTATGCTTTCCAAGGGTTCAATAGTCCAAGCTTTATGTTGGGTCTTCAAAGGCACACAACAAAGCCAAGTGTTAAGGCTTGCTTGCACCAACAGCTCCCCCTCAAGCCAAACACTTGCTTGAGTCTTCATCTTTAGTCTTCAAAGATATCCTGTAATCCAATCATGGATTTAAACCTGCATAGCTTGCTCCCATCCAAAGCCTTTGTAAGCAAATCTGCACATTGAATATTAGTGGACACATATGATAATTGGATTTCTTTGCTAAGTAGTTTTTCCCTCACATAGTGGTAATGCACCTCTATGTGTTTTGTCCTAGCATGATACACAGGATTAGCAGCTAAATGGAGTGAACTTGTATTATCACCAAATATGATAGGTGGCCTAGTGTATAGGCCCAATTCTGAATAGAGTAACTTCAACCATATTGATTCTTGAGTGGCATTGGCTAGCCCTCTGTACTCTGCCTCAGTAGATGATAGAGCTACTGTAGGTTGTTTCTTGGATGACCAAGAAATTGGTTTATCACCTGCAAAGCATATGTAACCAGATGTACTCCTCCTGTCATCCTTGCAACCTGCCCAATCTGCATCTGAGTATACCTTAATATCAATATCTGATGAATATGGGTAATACAAACCATGGTTTTGTGTTCCCTTTAGATACTTTACTATCTTCTTGGCTGCCTCCAAATGTGGTACTCTTGGTTTATGCATAAATTGGCTAAGTACACTAACACCATAGGAGATATCAATCCTAGTTAAGGTAGCATAATTGAGACTACCTACCAAACTTTGGTAACCTGTAATATCCTTGAGTTCTTCTCCTTCATGTGCACTGAGTTTGTGGTTGACCTCCATAGGAATGTTTGAGACTTTAGCTTCCTGCAAATTAAATTTCTTGACCATGTCCTGAATGTACTTCTTCTGAGTAATGAATATACCTGAATTTGTGTAGATCAATTCAAGCCCTAGGAAGTACTTCAATAATCCAAGATCATTGATCTTGAATTCCTTCATCATTTGACCTTTGATGTGTCTAATTCCTTGAACATCATTTCCTGTAATAATGATGTCATCAACATAGACACACAAGTATATTACCTCTGAATTGTTCTTCTTTATAAACAATGAAGTATCTGCTTTACTCATCACAAATCCTTGATCCAAGAGATAGGTTGTCAACCTATAGTTCCATGCTCTAGGTGCCTGCTTCAATCCATACAGGGCTTTCTTCAATTTGCAAACATGATTTACCTTATTGGGATCCTCATAGCCAGGTGGTTGTGACATGTAGACCTCTTCAGATATCCATCCATTCAAGAATGCATTCTTCACATCCAATTGGTACATGTTCCAATTCTTGGATGCAGCTACACTCACCATGATTCTGATAGTTGGCATCTTTGCCACAGGAGAAAATGTCTCCTCATAATCAATGCCTTGGGTTTGTGCAAAACCCTTGGCTACCAACCTAGCTTTGTACCTGCTTATTGTACCATCTGAGTTCCTTTTGAGTTTGTAGATCCATCTGGATCCTATCACCTTCATGGAGTCCTTCTTGGGTACCAAGTCCCAAGTATCACTCTCCTTGAGAGCCTCCATTTCTTCATCCATTGCTTCCTTCCATTCTGGTTTAGTAATAGCTTCCTCAAATGTACCTGGTTCTTCACTTAAGATGTCCTTTGCAAGATATATAGAGTGCTTGGTTACAAGTGAAGTATCATATCCATACCTAATAGGTTTCTTCTTTTCCCTTGAAGATCTCCTCATAGCTTGAGTTGAGGATTCTGGATTGTCTTCAAGTTGCTTCATCTTCATCTTCCCTTTTGATTTCCAAGCTTTGAACTCTTCAATGTTGATGGTGTCTTCATCATCTGAGCTTGTGTCCTCATTCTGAGTTGGTTCTTGCCTGCCAAGCTTTGGAAAGTCTTCTTCCATATCATAAGGTAGACTCACTTTCCTGCACTCATTATCATACCATGAATCATTTTCATCAAAGATGACATCTCTGCTTACCTTGAAGCCTTTGTTTGAGGGGTTATAGAACCTGTATCCTTTCTGATTCAAATCATAACCAATAAAGATACACTTCTCAGCCTTAGGGTCTAGCTTTCCCCTTACTTGTGAGGGAATATGCACATATGCAACACACCCAAAGATCTTGCAATGATCCAGAGATGGTCTCTTACCATGCCAAGCCTCATAGGGTGTCATTCCATCAAGTGTCTTTGATGGCAACCTGTTAATCAAGTATGTGGCAGTAGATACACTCTCTGCCCAAAGATAATTTGGTAGTTTTTTTTCATTAAGCATAGACCTAGCTGTCTCCACAATGAGTCTATTTCTTCTTTCAGCTACCCCATTTTGTTCAGGTGAGTACCTTGTGGTAATCTCCCTCTTGATGCCTCTTTCCTGCAAGAAGTCTTCAAAGTCATTGGAGAAGTACTCTCCACCACCATCAGACCTTAACCTCTTCAAATGTCTACCTGTTTGATTCTCTACTAATGCAAGATACCTTTTGAAGCAATTAAATACTTCATCTTTATGTTTCATGAAGTACAAGACAGTCCATCTGCTATAGTCATCTATAAAAGATACATAGTACCTTGATCCAGATATGGATGGCTCCTTGCTTGGTCCCCACACATCTGTATGTACCAATTCCAAGTAGTCTTCATGCATAAATCCTTTCTTGGTATATGGCAACCTGTGTGACTTACCAAATTGACAAGCCCCACACTTGTATATCATGTGTTGCTTGGATACATTAGGTATCCCAAGTACACATTGATCTCTGCTCATCTGCTTTATGGTTCTCTCTCCAATGTGACCCAATCTCTTGTGCCACATCTCCAATTCTGATAGAGTTTGGTCCCTATAGTTGTACAAGGCAATATTTTTAGTATCCTCAAGTTCAAAGGTAAATAGTCTACCTGACTTCTCTCCCTTGGCTATCCTTCTGAATCCATGTCTTGGATCCTCCACAAATGCACCATGTTGAGTGAACCTGACCTGTAGACCTTTTTCAACAATCTGACCTACACTCATCAGATTCTTGGTGATTGTTGGAACATACAATACTCTGCTTAGCAAATTCTGATTACCATCACTTGTTTTGACATTACCTACTTTAACCACTGAGTGTTTAGTGTCATCACCTGTCTGCACTTGGTGCTTGCCTTTAGGTTCTTCCAAATCAGAGAGTAAGGCAACATTCCCAGCTACATGGTTAGAGCAACCTGAGTCAATATAGAACAAATGATCATCATTGATACCTGATTTAGATGTCATGTTCATAATCAACAAGGAATCATCTTGATCCTCTGCATAATTGTTGTAATCCTTTCTGTTCCTGTATCCTCCTTGATAATTGCCATTGTGATTGTAGCTATTGTTGTAGTTATTGTTGTAATTATTGTTGTAGCCATGGTAGCCTTGAGATTGATTGAGTCTACCTCTGCCTTGGGAGTATCCTCCTCTTTGGTGACCTCTTCCTCTTTGGTTCTTGTAGTTTTTGTAGCATTCATCTGTAGTATGATTAGACAAGCCACAAATATTGCATGGAGATTGATTATAGGGTCTCCCCCTACCTGACTTACCTCCTCTGCCCCTACCTCTAGATGATCTACCTCTCCCTGCATAGTTTGCTTGGGAGGTGGATCCTTCATCATCAACCTTCTTGCTTTTACCCTTATCTTTAGACTTCTTATCTGTATATAGGGCAGAGGGATTGTTACCTTTTGATTGCTCTCCATTCTTTGTGATCTTGGCTTCATGTGTAAAGAGTTGTCCAATCAGAGTTGTTAGATCAGGTGCTTGAATGTCCATGTACAAGTCCATTGCAGTGGTAAAGCTCTCCCACTTGTCATCTGCTTTGAGTCCATTGATCACTTGTCTGACTATTTGCTCTTCTTCAATCTCTTCTCCAACACTTGCAAGTTGATCTGCTATGTCTTTGACTTTGGTGACAAAATCTGAAACACATTGTTTTGATTGCTTCCTAAGAGTTGTAAACTCAATCCATAGCTGATTCTTTCTGGCCCTTGTGCTTGATGAGAAGTATGTTGACAAGGTCTCCCAAGTTTCTTGGGAAGTCTTACAGTTCCTAACATGAGGTAGAAGGAAATCAGAGATAGAGTTTAGAAGATATGACCTTGCCAAAGCATCTTTAGCACACCATTGATTAAGTCTCTCATGCTCATCCTTTGTAGGTAGGCCTCTGGTTTTGAATGAGGGCAACTCCTCATCTCCTGATATGTATCCATACAAGCTTCTCCCTTGTAGATAAGTCTTCATTCTTAATGACCATGCCTGGTAGTTATTCCTATCCAATTTGTCAATAAAGGAAGGGAAACCATCACCCATGATTACCTTGTTTTGCTCTGATACCACTGTTGGATGTGATGGCTGGGTACAATCAGAAGATCAAGGTGGTGCTGCTAGACCTGCTTCACACCTGCCCTTTCTTTTCTTCAGATATGGTTAGGAGACTCCTTAAGCTTCCAAATGACACCAAGAAACTGTATATGTGCTTTACAAAGTGATTGAGTAATGATCAAATCAAAACAGATAAGTTTGAACCTTCATAAGTCCAAAAAACTTGCTATTTCTGTAATGACACCTGCTCAGTCCTAAGCTCAGTGTGTCCAGCACACTTACAATTGGTCTAATTCCTTCTGGGAGTATTAAATCAACTTAACAAGCTTCCATTAGCAAGTTAAATCACTCCAAATGATAAACTATACACTGAGCATGATGTTTAGCAAAATCAGGGACACCCCCGACTTTTTAGGAATCACACAGAAATATACCAGTGATCACTTCGACAGCGATTTCTCCCAATTGGCTGAATAGATTGACTTGAAACTTTGTAGTGTTGTAGAATGCTTTGAGCTGGTTCCAATGAGCCCTTGATCATTAAATTTGGTTCAGTAGATCTTGAGATATGCCCTGTTGAAGTTGACAGACTTGGAGGTAGTCACTCAGAGAAAACACAGAGTAAAAAACTATGAGTATATGTATTGATACTATCAAATGTACATTCCCATTGGCATGTAGAATGATGCCCAATGGTACTCAGAGGTGTAGGCTAGGTAGTAGCTCTCACACACTCACAAATTTTCTTGGATTAGCCTCGGGAAGAGTGTAACTAAACCCGCGACTTTTACATTGGTTTTTATAGAAGGTTTTTGAATGAATTTGAATTTGAATTCAAATTAAAGCTCCCTTGATTCTCTCCACTAGACTTAGGGAGATATTCCCTCAACTAGATCATCTAACTTTTCCACGACTCTAGTCTAGTAGGTATGATTACAATGTTGATAAAGTCACATGGACTTTTACATGAGATAAAAGTAAGAATCAATAAGACTAGGTTCATATGATTATTGACTCTTGTGAAGGTATCATCCAAGGGTCCACTCTTTTATGCTTTCCAAGGGTTCAATAGTCCAAGCTTTATGTTGGGTCTTCAAAGGCACACAACAAAGCCAAGTGTTAAGGCTTGCTTGCACCAACAGCTCCCCCTCAAGCCAAACACTTGCTTGAGTCTTCATCTTTAGTCTTCAAAGATATCCTGTAATCCAATCATGGATTTAAACCTGCATAGCTTGCTCCCATCCAAAGCCTTTGTAAGCAAATCTGCACATTGAATATTAGTGGACACATATGATAATTGGATTTCTTTGCTAAGTAGTTTTTCCCTCACATAGTGGTAATGCACCTCTATGTGTTTTGTCCTAGCATGATACACAGGATTAGCAGCTAAATGGAGTGAACTTGTATTATCACCAAATATGATAGGTGGCCTAGTGTATAGGCCCAATTCTGAATAGAGTAACTTCAACCATATTGATTCTTGAGTGGCATTGGCTAGCCCTCTGTACTCTGCCTCAGTAGATGATAGAGCTACTGTAGGTTGTTTCTTGGATGACCAAGAAATTGGTTTATCACCTGCAAAGCATATGTAACCAGATGTACTCCTCCTGTCATCCTTGCAACCTGCCCAATCTGCATCTGAGTATACCTTAATATCAATATCTGATGAATATGGGTAATACAAACCATGGTTTTGTGTTCCCTTTAGATACTTTACTATCTTCTTGGCTGCCTCCAAATGTGGTACTCTTGGTTTATGCATAAATTGGCTAAGTACACTAACACCATAGGAGATATCAATCCTAGTTAAGGTAGCATAATTGAGACTACCTACCAAACTTTGGTAACCTGTAATATCCTTGAGTTCTTCTCCTTCATGTGCACTGAGTTTGTGGTTGACCTCCATAGGAATGTTTGAGACTTTAGCTTCCTGCAAATTAAATTTCTTGACCATGTCCTGAATGTACTTCTTCTGAGTAATGAATATACCTGAATTTGTGTAGATCAATTCAAGCCCTAGGAAGTACTTCAATAATCCAAGATCATTGATCTTGAATTCCTTCATCATTTGACCTTTGATGTGTCTAATTCCTTGAACATCATTTCCTGTAATAATGATGTCATCAACATAGACACACAAGTATATTACCTCTGAATTGTTCTTCTTTATAAACAATGAAGTATCTGCTTTACTCATCACAAATCCTTGATCCAAGAGATAGGTTGTCAACCTATAGTTCCATGCTCTAGGTGCCTGCTTCAATCCATACAGGGCTTTCTTCAATTTGCAAACATGATTTACCTTATTGGGATCCTCATAGCCAGGTGGTTGTGACATGTAGACCTCTTCAGATATCCATCCATTCAAGAATGCATTCTTCACATCCAATTGGTACATGTTCCAATTCTTGGATGCAGCTACACTCACCATGATTCTGATAGTTGGCATCTTTGCCACAGGAGAAAATGTCTCCTCATAATCAATGCCTTGGGTTTGTGCAAAACCCTTGGCTACCAACCTAGCTTTGTACCTGCTTATTGTACCATCTGAGTTCCTTTTGAGTTTGTAGATCCATCTGGATCCTATCACCTTGGAGTCCTTCTTGGGTACCAAGTCCCAAGTATCACTCTCCTTGAGAGCCTCCATTTCTTCATCCATTGCTTCCTTCCATTCTGGTTTAGTAATAGCTTCCTCAAATGTACCTGGTTCTTCACTTAAGATGTCCTTTGCAAGATATATAGAGTGCTTGGTTACAAGTGAAGTATCATATCCATACCTAATAGGTTTCTTCTTTTCCCTTGAAGATCTCCTCATAGCTTGAGTTGAGGATTCTGGATTGTCTTCAAGTTGCTTCATCTTCATCTTCCCTTTTGATTTCCAAGCTTTGAACTCTTCAATGTTGATGGTGTCTTCATCATCTGAGCTTGTGTCCTCATTCTGAGTTGGTTCTTGCCTGCCAAGCTTTGGAAAGTCTTCTTCCATATCATAAGGTAGACTCACTTTCCTGCACTCATTATCATACCATGAATCATTTTCATCAAAGATGACATCTCTGCTTACCTTGAAGCCTTTGTTTGAGGGGTTATAGAACCTGTATCCTTTCTGATTCAAATCATAACCAATAAAGATACACTTCTCAGCCTTAGGGTCTAGCTTTCCCCTTACTTGTGAGGGAATATGCACATATGCAACACACCCAAAGATCTTGCAATGATCCAGAGATGGTCTCTTACCATGCCAAGCCTCATAGGGTGTCATTCCATCAAGTGTCTTTGATGGCAACCTGTTAATCAAGTATGTGGCAGTAGATACACTCTCTGCCCAAAGATAATTTGGTAGTTTTTTTTCATTAAGCATAGACCTAGCTGTCTCCACAATGAGTCTATTTCTTCTTTCAGCTACCCCATTTTGTTCAGGTGAGTACCTTGTGGTAATCTCCCTCTTGATGCCTCTTTCCTGCAAGAAGTCTTCAAAGTCATTGGAGAAGTACTCTCCACCACCATCAGACCTTAACCTCTTCAAATGTCTACCTGTTTGATTCTCTACTAATGCAAGATACCTTTTGAAGCAATTAAATACTTCATCTTTATGTTTCATGAAGTACAAGACAGTCCATCTGCTATAGTCATCTATAAAAGATACATAGTACCTTGATCCAGATATGGATGGCTCCTTGCTTGGTCCCCACACATCTGTATGTACCAATTCCAAGTAGTCTTCATGCATAAATCCTTTCTTGGTATATGGCAACCTATGTGACTTACCAAATTGACAAGCCCCACACTTGTATATCATGTGTTGCTTGGATACATTAGGTATCCCAAGTACACATTGATCTCTGCTCATCTGCTTTATGGTTCTCTCTCCAATGTGACCCAATCTCTTGTGCCACATCTCCAATTCTGATAGAGTTTGGTCCCTATAGTTGTACAAGGCAATATTTTTAGTATCCTCAAGTTCAAAGGTAAATAGTCTACCTGACTTCTCTCCCTTGGCTATCCTTCTGAATCCATGTCTTGGATCCTCCACAAATGCACCATGTTGAGTGAACCTGACCTGTAGACCTTTTTCAACAATCTGACCTACACTCATCAGATTCTTGGTGATTGTTGGAACATACAATACTCTGCTTAGCAAATTCTGATTACCATCACTTGTTTTGACATTACCTACTTTAACCACTGAGTGTTTAGTGTCATCACCTGTCTGCACTTGGTGCTTGCCTTTAGGTTCTTCCAAATCAGAGAGTAAGGCAACATTCCCAGCTACATGGTTAGAGCAACCTGAGTCAATATAGAACAAATGATCATCATTGATACCTGATTTAGATGTCATGTTCATAATCAACAAGGAATCATCTTGATCCTCTGCATAATTGTTGTAATCCTTTCTGTTCCTGTATCCTCCTTGATAATTGCCATTGTGATTGTAGCTATTGTTGTAGTTATTGTTGTAATTATTGTTGTAGCCATGGTAGCCTTGAGATTGATTGAGTCTACCTCTGCCTTGGGAGTATCCTCCTCTTTGGTGACCTCTTCCTCTTTGGTTCTTGTAGTTTTTGTAGCATTCATCTGTAGTATGATTAGACAAGCCACAAATATTGCATGGAGATTGATTATAGGGTCTCCCCCTACCTGACTTACCTCCTCTGCCCCTACCTCTAGATGATCTACCTCTCCCTGCATAGTTTGCTTGGGAGGTGGATCCTTCATCATCAACCTTCTTGCTTTTACCCTTATCTTTAGACTTCTTATCTGTATATAGGGCAGAGGGATTGTTACCTTTTGATTGCTCTCCATTCTTTGTGATCTTGGCTTCATGTGTAAAGAGTTGTCCAATCAGAGTTGTTAGATCAGGTGCTTGAATGTCCATGTACAAGTCCATTGCAGTGGTAAAGCTCTCCCACTTGTCATCTGCTTTGAGTCCATTGATCACTTGTCTGACTATTTGCTCTTCTTCAATCTCTTCTCCAACACTTGCAAGTTGATCTGCTATGTCTTTGACTTTGGTGACAAAATCTGAAACACATTGTTTTGATTGCTTCCTAAGAGTTGTAAACTCAATCCATAGCTGATTCTTTCTGGCCCTTGTGCTTGATGAGAAGTATGTTGACAAGGTCTCCCAAGTTTCTTGGGAAGTCTTACAGTTCCTAACATGAGGTAGAAGGAAATCAGAGATAGAGTTTAGAAGATATGACCTTGCCAAAGCATCTTTAGCACACCATTGATTAAGTCTCTCATGCTCATCCTTTGTAGGTAGGC
>MU260176.1:85000-95000 GCA_020310875.1 Ceratopteris richardii | reverse complement strand
TTCCTTCAAAACACCTATAAAAGACAATGTAAAAGTCGCGGGTTAAGTGGATACTCTTCCCGAGGCTAATCCAAGAAAATTTTTGAGTGTGTGAGAGCTACTACCTAGCCTACACCTCTGAGTACCATTGGGCATCATTCTACATGCCAATGGGAATGTACATTTGATAGTATCAATACATATACTCATAGTTTTTACTCTGTGTTTTCTCTGAGTGACTACCTCCAAGTCTGTCAACTTCAACAGGGCATATCTCAAGATCTACTGAACCAAATTTGATGATCAAGGGCTCATTGGAACCAGCTCAAAGCATTCTACAACACTACAAAGTTTCAAGTCAATCTATGCAGCCAATTGAGAGAAATCGCTGTCGAAGTGATCACTGGTATATTTCTGTGTGATTCCTAAAAAGTCGGGGGTGTCCCTGATTTTGCTAAACATCATGCTCAGTGTATAGTTTGTCATTTGGAGTGATTTAACTTGCTAATGGCAGCTTGTTAAGTTAATTTAATACTCCCAGAAGGAATTAGACCAATTGTAAGTGTGCTGGACACACTGAGCTTAGGACTGAGCAGGTGTCATTACAGGAATAGCAAGTTTTTGGACTTATGAAGGTTCAAACTTATCTGTTTTGATTTGATCATTACTCAATCACTTTGTAAAGCACATATACAGTTTCTTGGTGTCATTTGGAAGCTCAAGGAGTCTCCTAACCATATCTGAAGAAAAGAAAGGGCAGGTGTGAAGCAGGTCTAGCAGCACCACCTTGATCTTCTGATTGTACCCAGCCATCACATCCAACAGTGGTATCAGAGCAAACAAGGTAATCATGGGTGATGGTTTCCCTTCCTTCATTGACAAATTGGATAGGAATAACTACCTGGCATGGTCATTAAGAATGAAGACTTATCTACAAGGGAGAAGCTTGTATGGATACATATCAGGAGATGAGGAGTTGCCCTCATTCAAAACCAGAGGCCTACCTACAAAGGATGAGCATGAGAGACTTAATCAATGGTGTGCTAAAGATGCTTTGGCAAGGTCATATCTTCTAAACTCTATCTCTGATTTCCTTCTACCTCATGTTAGGAACTGTAAGACTTCCCAAGAGACTTGGGAGACCTTGTCAACATACTTCTCATCAAGCACAAGGGCCAGAAAGAATCAGCTATGGATTGAGTTTACAACTCTTAGGAAACAATCAAAACAATGTGTTTCAGATTTTGTCACCAAAGTCAAAGATATAGCAGATCAACTTGCAAGTGTTGGAGAAGAGATTGAAGAAGAGCAAATTGTTAGACAAGTGATCAATGGACTCAAAGCAGATGACAAGTGGGAAATCTTTACCACTGCAATGGACTTGTACATGGACATTCAAGCACCTGATCTAACAACTTTGATTGGACAACTCTTTACACATGAAGCCAAGATCACAAAGAATGGAGAGCAATCAAAAGGTAACAATCCCTCTGCCCTATATACAGATAAGAAGTCTAAAGATAAGGGTAAAAGCAAGAAGGTTGATGATGAAGGATCCACCTCCCAAGCAAACTATGCAGGGAGAGGTAGATCATCTAGAGGTAGGGGCAGAGGAGGTAAGTCAGGTAGGGGGAGACCCTATAATCAATCTCCATGCAATATTTGTGGCTTGTCTAATCATACTACAGATGAATGCTACAAAAACTACAAGAACCAAAGAGGAAGAGGTCACCAAAGAGGAGGATACTCCCAAGGCAGAGGCAGATTCAATCAATCTCAAGGCTACCATGGCTACAACAATAATTACAACAATAACTACAACAATAGCTACAATCACAATGGCAATTATCAAGGAGGATACAGGAACAGAAAGGATTACAACAATTATGCAGAGGATCAAGATGATTCCTTGTTGATTATGAACATGACATCTAAATCAGGTATCAATGATGATCATTTGTTCTATATTGACTCAGGTTGCTCTAACCATGTAGCTGGGAATGTTGCCTTACTCTCTGATTTGCAAGAACCTAAAGGCAAGCACCAAGTGCAGACAGGTGATGACACTAAACACTCAGTGGTTAAAGTAGGTAATGTCAAAACAAGTGATGGTAATCAGAATTTGCTAAGCAGAGTATTGTATGTTCCAACAATCACCAAGAATCTGATGAGTGTAGGTCAGATTGTTGAAAAAGGTCTACAGGTCAGGTTCACTCAACATGGTGCATTTGTGGAGGATCCAAGACATGGATTCAGAAGGATAGCCAAGGGAGAGAAGTCAGGTAGACTATTTACCTTTGAACTTGAGGATACTAAAAATATTGCCTTGTACAACTATAGGGACCAAACCCTATCAGAATTGGAGATGTGGCACAAGAGATTGGGTCACATTGGAGAGAGAACCATAAAGCAGATGAGCAGAGATCAATGTGTGCTTGGGATACCTAATGTATCCAAGCAACACATGATATACAAGTGTGGGGCTTGTCAATTTGGTAAGTCACACAGGTTGCCATATACCAAGAAAGGATTTATGCATGAAGACTACTTGGAATTGGTGCATACAGATGTGTGGGGACCAAGCAAGGAGCCATCCATATCTGGATCAAGGTACTATGTATCTTTTATAGATGATTATAGCAGATGGACTGTCTTGTACTTCATGAAACATAAAGATGAAGTATTTAATTGCTTCAAAAGGTATCTTGCATTAGTAGAGAATCAAACAGGTAGACATTTGAAGAGATTAAGGTCTGATGGTGGTGGAGAATACTTCTCCAATGATTTTGAAGAATTCTTGCAGGAAAGAGGCATCAAGAGGGAGATTACCACAAGGTACTCACCTGAACAAAATGGGGTAGCTGAAAGAAGAAATAGACTCATTGTGGAGACAGCTAGGTTTATGCTTAATGAGAAGAAACTACCAAATTATCTTTGGGCAGAGAGTGTATCTACTGCCACATACTTGATCAACAGGTTGCCATCAAAGACACTTGATGGAATGACACCCTATGAGGCTTGGCATGGTAAGAGACCATCTCTGGATCATTGCAAGATTTTTGGGTGTGTTGCATATGTGCATATTCCCTCACAGGTAAGGGGAAAGCTAGACCCTAAGGCTGAAAAGTGTATCTTTATTGGTTATGATTTGAATCAGAAAGGATACAGGTTCTATAACCCCTCAAACAAAGGCTTCAAGGTAAGCAGAGATGTAATCTTTGATGAAAATGATTCATGGTATGATAATGAGTGCAGGAAAGTTAGCCTACCTTATGATATGGAGGAAGACTTTCCAAAGCTTGTCAGACAAGAACCAACTCAGAATGAGGATACAAGTTCAGATGATGAAGATACCATCAACATTGAAGAATTCAAAGCTTGGAAATCCAAAGGGAAGATGAAGATGAAGCAACTTGAAGATAATCCAGAATCCTCAACTCAAGCTATGAGGAGATCTTCAAGGGAAAAGAAGAAACCTATTAGGTATGGATATGATACTTCACTTGTAACCAAGCACTCTGTATATCTTGCAAAGGATATCTTAAGTGAAGAACCAGGTACATTTGAGGAAGCTATTACTAAACCAGAATGGAAGGAAGCAATGGATGAAGAAATGGAGGCTCTCAAGGAGAGTGATACTTGGGACTTGGTACCCAAGAAGGACTCCATGAAGGTCATAGGATCCAGATGGATCTACAAACTCAAAAGGAACTCAGATGGCACAATAAGCAGGTACAAAGCTAGGTTGGTAGCCAAGGGTTTTGCACAAACCCAAGGCATTGATTATGAGGAGACATTTTCTCCTGTGGCAAAGATGCCAACTATCAGAATTATGGTGAGTATAGCTGCATCCAAAAATTGGAACATGTACCAATTGGATGTGAAGAATGCATTCTTGAATGGATGGATATCTGAAGAGGTCTACATGTCACAACCACCTGGCTATGAGGATCCCAATAAGGTAAATCATGTTTGCAAATTGAAAAAAGCTCTGTATGGATTGAAGCAGGCACCTAGAGCATGGAACTATAGGTTGACAACCTATCTTTTGGATCAAGGATTTGTGATGAGTAAAGCAGATACTTCATTGTTTATAAAGAAGAACAATTCAGAGGTAATATACTTGTGTGTCTATGTTGATGACATCATTATTACAGGAAATGATGTTCAAGGAATTAGACACATCAAAGGTCAAATGATGAAGGAATTCAAGATCAATGATCTTGGATTATTGAAGTACTTCCTAGGACTTGAATTGGTCTACACAAATTCAGGTATATTCATTACTCAGAAGAAGTACATTCAAGACATGGTCAAGAAGTTTAATTTGCAGGAAGCTAAAGTCTCAAACATTCCTATGGAGGTTAACCACAAACTCAGTGCACATGAAGGAGAAGAACTCAAGGATATTACAGGTTACCAAAGTTTGGTAGGTAGTCTCAATTATGCTACATTAACTAGGATTGATATCTCATATGGTGTTAGTGTACTTAGCCAATTTATGCATAAGCCAAGAGTACCACATTTGGAGGCAGCCAAGAAGATAGTAAAGTACCTAAAGGGAACACAAAATCATGGTTTGTATTATCCATATTCATCAGATATTGATATCAAGGTATACTTAGATGCAGATTGGGCAGGTTGCAAGGATGACAGGAGGAGTACATCTGGTTACATATGCTTTGCAGGTGATAAACCAATTTCTTGGTCATCCAAGAAACAACCCACAGTGGCTCTATCATCTACTGAGGCAGAATACAGAGGGCTAGCCAATGCTACTCAAGAAGCAATATGGTTAAAGTTACTCTATTCAGAATTGGGCCTATACACAAGGCCACCTATCATATTTGGTGATAACACAAGTTCACTCCATTTAGCTGCTAATCCTGTGTATCATGCTAGGACAAAACACATAGAGGTTCATTACCACTATGTGAGGGAGAAATTACTTAGCAAGGAAATCCAATTGTCATATGTATCCACTAATATTCAATGTGCAGATTTGCTTACAAAAGCTTTGGATGGGAGCAAGTTATGCAGGTTTAAATCCATGATTGGATTACAGGATATCATTGAAGACTAAAGATAAAGACTCAAGCAAGTGTTTGGCTTGAGGGGGAGCTGTTGGTGCAAACAAGCCTTAACACTTGGCCTTGTCTTGTACCTTGAAGAGCATGGGATACCTATCTTAAAGGTGTTACAAAAGTTCTTGGAGTAACTCACTTGAAGGAAGACCATAGGAACACATGCCTATGTTTTATTATCTTTTATCCAATGTAAAAGTCAATATGACTTAACTCACTTCTTGTAATCTCACCCACCTTCAAAAGTCGTGGAATTTGAAAGGTATGAATAGAGAGAATATCTCCATGTGATTAGTTGAGAGATTTGAGGGAGCCTACATTTGAATTTTGAAATTCAAATTCCTTCAAAACACCTATAAAAGACAATGTAAAAGTCGCGGGTTAAGTGGACACTCTTCCCGAGGCTAATCCAAGAAAATTTGTGAGTGTGTGAGAGCTACTACCTAGCCTACACCTCTGAGTACCATTGGGCATCATTCTACATGCCAATGGGAATGTACATTTGATAGTATCAATACATATACTCATAGTTTTTACTCTGTGTTTTCTCTGAGTGACTACCTCCAAGTCTGTCAACTTCAACAGAGCATATCTCAAGATCTACTGAACCAAATTTGATGATCAAGGGCTCATTGGAACCAGCTCAAAGCATTCTACAACACTACAAAGTTTCAAGTCAATCTATTCAGCCAATTGAGAGAAATCGCTGTCGAAGTGATCACTGGTATATTTCTGTGTGATTCCTAAAAAGTCGGGGGTGTCCCTGATTTTGCTAAACATCATGCTCAGTGTATAGTTTGTCATTTGGAGTGATTTAACTTGCTAATGGCAGCTTGTTAAGTTAATTTAATACTCCCAGAAGGAATTAGACCAATTGTAAGTGTGCTGGACACACTGAGCTTAGGACTGAGCAGGTGTCATTACAGGAATAGCAAGTTTTTGGACTTATGAAGGTTCAAACTTATCTGTTTTGATTTGATCATTACTCAATCACTTTGTAAAGCACATATACAGTTTCTTGGTGTCATTTGGAAGCTCAAGGAGTCTCCTAACCATATCTGAAGAAAAGAAAGGGCAGGTGTGAAGCAGGTCTAGCAGCACCACCTTGATCTTCTGATTCTACCCAGCCATCACATCCAATAGAATAGAACCCGTTTAAGCAAATGCTTCTAGCCATGAGTAGCTTATCTTTCAACTTAAAGATTAAGTCCTTACTCATGCAAAACTTTAAACTGTGCTGGGAGAAATGATCAAAACATTAAGTTCGAAATCTGCGCCTGTTTTAGGAACCTGTGAATACACTTCACATATGAATGTTCCTACACTTAATTCTCTAAGCCTGATTACAATTGGAAGCTAAAACTTTGTACAGAGGTCAAGCAACTCTAGACTTAGACTTGTACAAAAGCATTTCACAATTGATCTACTGTAGAAGGAGAAGACTCAGAAACATCGGGCGCAATATTTTTGATTACTCAGAAAAATTTACAGTTGAGTGATGAGAGAAAACTCAACTAACTTTTTCTCTATCTCATGACATCTCACTTCCTCATTCTTGACTTCTAACTATTGTCACATATGCTCTCATGCTTGCCCCGACTTTTCTCAAAGTATTTATAGATAAATTTGTACATGATTCTTACTAAACAAAAGATCTAAGTCAGCTATGACTATACTAATGTACATTTGTGTACACTTCTCTTATCCTCTAAATGTAATCTTCTTCCAAACTTTAAGAATTGATTCTTCCTTCATCCTTTAATCTTCCAAGCCTTCAATTGGTGATTGATCTGCACCAACAGCTCCCCCTCAATCATCAATTGAGGTTTTCTCTGTCTTCTTTATACCTGCCATGTCTTTGAACCTTTGCAACTTAGGTCCATCCAAGCTCTTTGTCATCATATCTGCCACTTGCTCTTTTGTTGGAGTGTACATCACTTCAATCTCTTTATCTAGTACCTTTTCCCTCAAGAAATGATACTGAATCTCTATATGCTTAGTCCTGGCATGAAAAACAGGGTTAGCTGCCAAATACAAAGAACTCATATTGTCTCCAAAAATTATTGGAATACTATGATCAATCTCAAAACTTTTCATCAAGATCTTCAACCATATCACTTCCTTTGCAGCTTCTACCATTCCTTTATACTCAGCTTCTGTGGATGATAAAGCAACTGTATGTTGCTTCTTTGAACACCAAGAAACTAGCTTATCTCCAACATAACAGAGATACCCATGAGTAGACCTTCTATCATCTGAGTCACCTGCCCAATCTGCATCACTAAACACTTTGATTCTTGTGTCAGAAGTGAAACTATAATACAAACCTTCACTTAGGGTTCCTTTGATATATCTGAGTACCCTTTGGGCTGCAATCCAATGAGTCTTCTTTGGACAATGCATAAATTGTGACAACACACCTACTGCATATGATAGATATGGCCTTGTCAAGGTAGCATAGATTAAACTACCTACCAAACTCTGATATTTCTTCACATCATTGAACTCTCCACCTCCATACCTGCTTAATTTATGATTTACCTCCAATGGTGTAATTGAGGTCTTGCAATCTTCCATGTTAAACTTGACTAAAAGATTCTTCAAGTATCTCTCTTGTGAAACATATACTCCATGTTGAGTATACACAATCTGCATTCCTAGAAAATAAGATAAGTTTCCCAAATCACTTATCTTAAACTCCTTCTCTATTTGTCTTTTGAGTTCATTGATTCCTTGAGCATCTGTTCCTGTAACAATAATATCATCAACATAAATGCACATGTAAATGTATCCATTTTCACTTGCCTTCACTAGCAAGCTACTATCTGCCTTTGATGCTTGAAATCCACATTCATTCAAGAACTTGACCAATCTGTAATTCCAAGCTCTTGGGGCTTGCTTCAACCCATATAAAGCTCTCTTGAGCTTACACACATAATCTGATCCAATTGATTCCATGAAGCCTTCTGGTTGCTCCATATATACTTCATCTGCAATGTATCCATTTAGAAATGCATTTTTCACATCCAATTGTGATAATTTCCATCCTTTACAAGCAGCAATAGCAATCAATGTCCTAATTGTAGACATCTTAGCAACAGGACTAAAGGTTTCATCATAATCTACCCCATAAGTTTGGGCATAACCTTTGACCACAAGTCTAGCCTTATATCTAGACACCTTACCATCTGCAAACCTCTTTGTTTTATATACCCACTTACATCCAATGACCTTCTGATTCTTTGGTCTTGGTACTAGTTCCCAAGTTTCATTTTCAAGTAGAGCATCATACTCTTCCTGCATTGCCTTCTCCCAATTCTGTTTACCTTTGGCTTCTTCATAAGTGGTTGGATCTTCTTCTGTTTTCACAATGTAGGCATAATCTTTTGTTGTTAGGAAAGATGTATCATAACTATACCTTATAGGTTCTTTCCTTTCTCTTGTAGATCTTCTGATTTCTGCACTTCTCGAAGTTTCAGCCTCATTTGATTCTGGATCAAATCTTGGCCCTTCTTCTGCATGATCCTGCACTCTACTTCTAGAGTCAACTTCATCAACAATTTCTTCACATACTTTTACCTTTGCCTTTCCTTTCCTTTGAATTTCTTCAACACCTGCAAACTCATTTGGTGATCCTGTATACCATATATTTTGCTCATCAAATGTCACATCTTTAGTAACAAGAAATTTCTTTGTGGATGGACTCCACAACCTGTAACCCATCTGTCTATCATCATATCCAATAAACACATACTTCTCTGCTTTTGGTTCTAGCTTATGTCTTAATTGTGAAGGAACATAAGCATATGCAATACATCCAAATACTTTACAATGATCAAGAGTAGGCTTCTTACCCCACCATGCTTCATAAGGGGTTCCTCCATCCAAAGCTTTGCAAGGCAACCTATTCACAAGATATGTTGCAGTGTTAATGGCTTCTGCCCATAAGTAATTTGGACAATTCTTTTCCTTCATCATGGCTCTTGCAAACTCTACAAGAGTCCTATTCCTCCTTTCTGCTACTCCATTCTGTTGAGGGGAGTACCTGCAAGTTACTTCTCTTTTGATACCTGCATTCCACAAATAATCATCAAACTCTTTAGAGAAATGCTCTCCCCCTCCATCTGATCTTAACCTCTTAAGCTTTTGCCCTGTGATCCTTTCTGCATAGGCATGAAAATGTTTGAATGTCTTGAAAACTTCTGATTTATCCTTGATTACATACAAAGTAATCCACCTGGTTGCATCATCAACAAACAACACATAATATCTGGATCCATTTATGCTATAGTTCCTTGAGGGACCCCATACATCTGTATGAACCAATTCAAGCATATTTGAATACTTGTACCGTGATTTGTTATAAGAACTCTTATGTGCTTTACCTAATTGACAAGCTTCACACTTGTACACCATATGTTGCCCTTCAATATTTGGCAATCCAAGCACCATCTGATTCTTTGACATCTCCTTTATAGTACTCTCATTGAAATGACCTAGCCTTTTATGCCATAGGTCTAATTCAGATACCTTTTGACTTCCATAGGTAAATAATGCATGTCCCACATTACCTTGGACTTTGAGAGTGAACAATCTTCCTTCCTTTTTACCTGCAATTATGTTTCTATTTCCCTGATTTGGATCTTGTACATAAACACCATCATTTGTGAATCTTACCTCATATCCTTTCTGCACAATTTGCCCTACACTTATCAAATTTTTAGGAATAGTAGGAACATAAAGTACCTTGCTCAGAAGTGTACTTCCACTCTTTGTCTTCACTGATCCAATGCTCTCCACTTTATGTTTGGTATTGTCACCTGTCTGAACTGTATGTCCATTCACCCTTGCTTCCATATCAGTCATTAAAGATAGATTCCCACTCAGATGGTTGCTGCACCCTGAGTCAATATAAAACACTCTTTGATCTTCTCCCA